>BGPR01003121.1:0-57787 GCA_013235015.1 Araneus ventricosus | reverse complement strand
CGCCAATTTGGCGGTTTTTAAGTGCCACCAATTTGGCGGTTTTTGTAAACAAGATTGCTCTTTATTGGCGCATTACCGCCAATCTGTAGCCTCGGTGGCGTTAATACGCAAGTACCAATTTTTTAAAAACATTACTTCAATTTCTTAGAAATTCTTAACTCGAAATTTCGAAAAAAGATTTTACGCAGTTTAAAGGATTGAAAGGTAAAAATAAAATTTGAACCTGTTGAATAAAATCTATAGGATCTACTTTCATGTGAATATCCCTTCTTTAGTTAGAAGTTCTCAATCTTTGAATCCGTATTTCTTATGTTCATCCACAAGCAGCAGGATTTCTTCCAAATACTCTATTTTAACTTCAGCATTATTTCTATGAATCGGTTAAAAGAATGGCATTTGAAAGATTGTACATTGATTTGTTACTTTCTTAAAATTGCTGATTTCAGCACAGCGGAAGCTGATCCTATGCCGATACAAAAAGATTCTTTTGAAAATGCAATCTCTATTCCAAAACGCTCAATAACATAAAAGGAGATCTACAATCGTTCCGAATTCAATGTTGCCATCTTTATATATCGGAATATTTTTTCTCTATTGGAAAAGATTGTCTATTTTGTACAGTTTCAATAGAATAGTAATAAATCCACCCATATTCTTCTTCTATTATACCCATAGTTCCTTTCGAAAGAAGTTTGCTTCAGAGATTTTGTTCTAAAATCTTTATTCTCTTTTCACCCGTTTCACAAAAATTTCATCCATTAAAACACTATAGAATATATGATAAGAAATAGAGAGAGTACATGACTGATAACTTATAAGGAATAAATTATAGATGATAAATTGCGAATTTTGGTGTATAAGACTAACAACAGACCTTCTATTGTCCTTATTCGATATAAGAATATGTATTTTCAACAATAGATCAACAAAAGGCGGCCACCTGGCTAAAAAATAACTCTTAAAAAACTGGTTTAGAAAGGCAACCAAAGACAGGAGCAACTTGATATGAGTTTAGTATAGATTTGGCACATTAACATCCCGCTCTTAATCTACACAGAGATTATTTGGGAACGAACTTTTTAATTTTCAACCATGATCAGATTACTGAAAGTGCATATGGCTTTTCAAGCTTAATTTGGCAAATCTTTTATAATACTAGTTAATGTAGGTTTCATCTTCGATAATGATTATTTAATCACTAACATTTGTAACGATGTTCAACTTTAGTAAGTGTCTGTTAACTGATAGAATTATCCAATATTTAATAATTCCAAATTTAAGGCGGCAAAAGAGAAGAATATGTAAGATATAATATTAGTGTACTGTAAAATTCAATATTATTGGCAAAAGCGATTCTTTGCCTGCAAGAAAAAAAATTCACAATACTTATTGGTTTAGAACCATCTGAATTATTTTTTGTGGACTTTAAGTAATATTAATTGATAAATTTAACTTCATTAGGAACAGTTATAACTTTATAAGTTCTTAGGGATTCTACGCAGATAAATTCTGAAAATGTGAATTCTTCTGGCATTAATGAACTACCATTAACTCATCTCGTTTAATGTACTGTTATGTATGTATGAGTATTTCTAATGAAAATTTTTAAATGGCTTAAGCAAAGAACTTTAATGTAATATAAAAACTTTTCTATTTATTTCAAATAATGCTTGCTATAAATATTTCAAATTTCTAGCAAATCAGTTTGGTGTTCTACGAGCTAATAGCAAATAGCACCATAACTATAACGATTCACGTCAACTAATAGAAAAAATATTATTCTTAAATATCTTGAACACGGTATCTTAAATCCATTAAAAGTTTTTTTAGAGCGATAAAAGTTCCTGGTTCGCCGGAAATTGCTTTTTATCCGGTTTAAGCAGAATAAAATGGAAAATGGTTTTTAAATTTAGATTATCATTTTTGAATTGATAGTTATTACAAACTGCATTTTCTTGTGTTTCTCCGGTCTCTAAAACATTGGAATAGCATTCCTTTAGCTGTTAATAATTCAGACATTATTGGAATAAAATTAAATCATAAAAATGAAACGAAAAATAATCTGATATTGATCTGAATGGAAATAGAGAAATTGAATGCTGTTTCAATTCACAGTCTTACAAGCAATGTTAAGCATTCTTACATCATTAAATACGTACTAAAAATAATAAATTATCAGTTTTACCGATATAAACTTTACATTTCACTAAAATTAATCGCTCAGAATTTTTCAGCGATTTTTCCTTATTAGCAAGATGCTCTACAATGTTCATACGATATATTTACGATGGTGTGAGGAATTCCGAATATCGTAGCAACACCATGGAAATATCGTGAAACATCTTACGCTAATAGGGCTGTTAGGGAGAAAAACTCATAAATAGATAAACCTATTTTTGCAAACTAAATGTCTTTGATATTGTCCACAGTCAAATTGCAATATTTCTCATAACACAAGGTATCAACAGGCAACAAAATTCAAGGCATTGAGAACTAGAATGAACCAACCCACAATTCGTGCTAAACTGAGCTTGGCATCGTATTTAACAAAAACTGAAAGCGAACCATTTCACTAATTCTGCTACCTAATAGTAACTCTTTTCATCCACACTGGTTCAATGCAAATTTGTCCAAGAACATCCAGGTTGGCGGAGGACTCTATATAATCTCAAATGAAGCCATATAAAATATGTGGCAGCAAATGAAATTCCAAATTCGATTCCCGACTCTAAGAAGCGTTATTTCGTTGATTACAGTAGAGAGAAAGTTCCACGGAGGTGGGCATTTTATGTCTATTCTATTAGCAAAAAATATTTTACCATTTCCCCACGATGGTATTACGATATTGAATGTCGCACAACATATTAAAGATATCATATGAATAATGTATAGAATCTTGTGCTATTATGGCAAGCTTATTCTATGTCTCCTATTGATGTTCACCCACCAGAAAAATGTTCTCAGTGCTGCAGTGAAAATAAGTATCTAGCATGTGAATGATAACTTTCCGAAGATGAGAAGATGAGTTTAGATAAAATGTGTGTGAAATCAGTAATTAAAGACCCAAACTCATTTGGTGAGATATTGCAATAGTAAGCAAGTAAATTAATATCCCAACCTGGCCGAAGCCGTCCGGTCCAAACCGATGGGCCACCGCAAAGCAACTCGACAGCGGCCAAGTAGACACTTGTCGACACCGGAGACCGGTAGCCGACTCTTTCACGTCAAGACGCAACTGGGTATGGCACGCCTGTCCAGGTGCCACAAACGCCAGATCCTCCATCATCTATACTAAAAGACCTGAAAAGACCCAAGTTCCACCGAAAGATCCGTAAGAACTTTTTTCACTAATTTTACAATAATCAATGCAAAATTTAATTAACAATTAAACAGAATGTTATACGTTACTAAAAACAGCTATAGCTTGACAAACACATTAGGGAGACATGTTCAGGAAACCTAAGAAGAAACCAGAGATGAACAGTTCTCATTAGCCTGCTAGCTTGACAAACACATTAGGGAGACATGTTCAGGAAACCTATGAAGAAACCAGAGATGAACAGTTCTCATTAGCCTGCAACTTCATACAATTGTGAAGAATCTCTCGACCTGAAGATTTAAATCAGACCCGAGTCATCAGCAGATCTGTTTCCATATTTGCCCAGTTGCCTGTTCAGGCACTGTGAAATATTGAAATGTATATATATTGGAATAAGTAATCAAAATACTATCAGAAATTAAGTAGTAACTCACAATAGCTTGTTTTTTAAATATTATAGGAATGTTCTTCCTTCCCTATGCGCATTAGAAAGACAGTTGCGGTAGATTCTGTTCAAAGGTGAAAGAGACTTGCTGCATCATAAGTTTGCGGTAAAACAACTAGTAGAAATTAAGAATATACGGCGGATAAATTAGTTAATGATTTTAGGCCTATGTATGTAGCAAATAAGTCACTGAATACCGATGATCACATGCATTCTCAGAAGATATCTTGCTACTCGTTTGTCGTCAGTTAATGATAAGGATACAGGAAAAAAGTTTGATGTGAAAATGGGCAAATATTCTGCAAGACCCTTAAGAAGGTGCAAGACCCTTAAGAAGGCCTAGTTGAAAGCATGGGGCAACCGTGTTTATCATGCCTGATAGCTTATGTAAATTATATCTCGTTCTAAGTATCAGTTATTCTTGTGCCCCAGTTTTGCAGAAACATATTTTGATTATTGCCCGCAATTTCCAGGTGATCATTTCTTTATAAAAATTTTTAATATTCCATTTGGATTTGCTGAATTTTATTCACCGGTTATGTGACTTATAACCTTTGTCATTTTACATGTCTAAATATCTTTCGTCTATAATGTTTGCATTACCAGAAATGAAAAGACAATAGCATCAAGAAAAGAAAGAACATTCTCTCATTGTAGTATAACCACTAATTTATTTTGGAGATTGATTGCTTTTGAAGCATAATTGACAAGAGACAGGGCTCTTCGCCAGAGTTTTTTTTTTAAACTTCAGTCTTGGTATGCAGATATTCCTCGAATTCGTACAAAAAATCTAATGACTTCTTTATATTTTGAAATAAAATAACTTTTCAACTTCCTGACATTTCTTTTATTTTAAATTTGATTGCCAAATGTACACCAACTAATTTCCCAGAGTTAAGCTTTCACCCATTTGTACGTTTCTTTATATCTTAATCTGAGCGAAGACAAGTATGTGGTCATCGGCTTCCAAAAAACATAAACTATTACTCACGATGCACAATAATTTGTACAATATCATGTGGTTACAAATATTTAAAAAAATTTATAACACTGTTGCCGCTAGTAAGCGCTCTAAACAAGAATCAATTTCATCTATGATGGAGTACCACTGTTGAAAATGTATTAATGCTAATGTGAATGACGTAGGATTATATCTTTATCTACCAATTTTTTTAATTCTGTAACTTAGAATTTCTCTACGTAGTTTTTTCCGAATGGTAAAATGTATTTAACAACTAAATTATATTCATGGACACCTTCAGAAATTTACATTTGCAAGAAAGTCTCACCACGGAGACTTCAAATTATTAGAATAATTTAATTCATATCTTTGTAAATGATCATATTTCCGCTTTATTAGTATAAAATTTAAATATTAAATCTAAAGCAAGATCTGGGCACTAATCCTGTCAAGTTAATATGTTAGAACGTATTTAATATGTATACATAAAGTTGAAACGTGTTCTTTTGCTGAAAATCATGCAAGAAAGCTTTAAATTCCTTATTATTAATATGTTTTCCTTTCTAAAATAATTTAATATGCATTCTTTTGTAAAACATAAAAGTAGAAATCTGACATAAGAGCATTAAATAACCTTGTTATTTTGTAATCCGCGAAACTAATTTGATAATGCATAAAAATGAAACTGCTCAATTTAATAAGTTTTCTTTTATCCATGCGTATTTTCTTTTAATCCAATTATTTCATGCTTATCGTAAATAGAGTCACATCAGAAACTCAAAGCAATAAGTTGAGTGTTCGAAAACCTAATTACATGTGATACTAAACAAATATAACAACATTTTGAGCGTTAAGGTATTTATCGCTATATACCTACATATGCATTTTTCGATACACAGGTGATTTTATGAAATGAAAAACAATTATATTTTATTCCCCCATCTATTAAAAAGAAATTCATTAATATTAAGTTTCCTTCAACTAATCCGATTTCAACTTCGAAAATGATGCAGCTCATTAAAATTTAAAATACAAGATTTTTTAATCAAGTAACGATGAAATCTATCTATAAAAAGTTATTTTCTTTAAGGAAGATGAAAATACTCAAGTTCTTTACGGAGTTTTTGTTTTGTATAAAAACTACTAACAATCTCATGTAATAAATAATGAATTTTCATCTGAGAATAAAAGAAAATAATTGAAAGAAGCCAAGCACTTTAGAGAAATTATTAAGCTCACTGTCTTACAGATAGAGTAAGATTTCGATTCCTAATTAGCAGAAAGAGGTACAAAGTATTGATGGATTTCTTAAATTAGTTGGAATTTAAGTTCAAAGTATTAAAATGTTTTAATTTAGTCATAACTATGAACTATATAATAAGTTTTATGATACACAGCATTATAGAAATACATAAAAGAATTAAATACATAATACACAAGAATACATTTCTAATGAAATAAAATAAGTAATTAGTAATTTAAATTAGTTAGATACTATAAATGGAATTACTATCGCAAAATGATTGAATTATATACGTAAGTAACCCTTACGAAGCTACAGTAAGTAATAAAGATATAAATACAAATTAAGAGAAGAAAATACTATAATATTAACAAAAAATAAAGGAAAAAGAACGAGGAGGAAGAAAAATCTGGTGGATGATGTCATCAGAGGCCTCCATTCATTCTGATTTTAAATTTTTTTTCTGTCGAGGAAAAACGATTCTAAGGTCAAAATTTGAAAAATTTGTTTTTCCTCGACAGAAAACCTATTCTAATTGTGAATCTGCTTGAATGAAGGCCTCTGATGACATCATCCACCAGATTCTTCTTCCTCCTCGTTCTTTTTCATTCGTTTTTTGTTTATATTATTGTATTTTCGTCACAATTAAAGCTTCCCTCAATTTGTATTTATATCTTTGTACCTCGCAGTTTTTTCCTGGATGATGCTGCATTTGCGCGCACCAATCAAATTGCTTCTATTATTGTTGTTTTTGTCATTTTTAGATATTTTTTCTATCCTTGAGTAAATAATTGCACACTATTTTTCTTTTATGACAACATCAAGGAGACTACAAATGCTTTCAGCTATGATTGATTCTTCGTTTATTTAAAAATTATGAAACCGCACATATCTTATTTTCCTAAAAATATGATTTTTTATTGGTTGTCGTTTTCAGGAATAATTCCCTGTGCAAAAAATTCGTCCCACAATCAACCAAAATGATGGCTCATTTTCACAAAC
Organism: Araneus ventricosus; assembly: GCA_013235015.1. Taxonomy (NCBI): domain Eukaryota; kingdom Metazoa; phylum Arthropoda; class Arachnida; order Araneae; family Araneidae; genus Araneus; species Araneus ventricosus. The sequence continues at coordinate 50,817 of BGPR01003121.1, read as the reverse complement.
TTTTATATAACTTGACTTTCTTCGAGTTTACAGCCATGGAATTATTTTAATCGATTTTTCATTCATTTCTAGATGCGCTAAAGTCATGACGTTTTCTACACCGGTATCCAAAAATAATGCACAATTTTGAAGACGCTACAAAATTGGAGTTAATATGGATAATATAGTTCGCAACCAGTTGTTGCGAATCGTGGCACATAATATCGTCTAATCTCACATTTTACAAAGAAGATTCGGTCACGGGGGGAGGGAAATTAGGGGTGGCTACTAGAAAGAGTTAAAGGCGAAAATGGAGTTTGACCCATCTTGTTTCACAGAAAGCTGATAACGAGATGTAACTTTTATCAATGGTTATGTTTGATGTGAATAATATTTACAAGCATTTTCGTAAACACAGCACAAATATTTGGGAAGATATAAAGGTTTGCTTGAAAATTCCAAATTTTCCACATGTTTTTTGCTTATTTCATGCTGAGTTTTCCACCAAATTGTACGAAACTTACAGAATACTTGACAATATGTACAATATGTAAAAGAAGCATTGTATTAAAATTTGAATTAGAAACTTCGAATATTACAGGAAATATGAGCATTTGTAGTGAATAAAGTTTTACTGCACATGCGCGAAACGTAGCGTAATTTTTTCCAGTACTTCTGAGCCAGATATATAGGGCAACTTATATTAAAATTTCAGTTCAATACCATTAGTAGTCAGAAAGATATTGGCATTGTAACTTGATACATTTCGGTACACTCTGAGATAAGCAAAATGATGAGAGTTCTTGCACAGTCGGTCTGTCGTCCTTGTGAATAAGAACACTATAACTCCAAAACGCAACAAGCTAGATATGTGAATTTAAGTGTACGAGTTTTATACAAAAATTGTAGGTTTGTGTCTAAACTTAAATTAAATCCATCAAAGGGTAGCCTACGGTGTTTTGTTTGTCCGTGTGTGTGCGTGAGCATTATAACTCACAAACACAATCATCTAGATAAATAATGTTTAGTATGTGGTCTTGCCATCAAAATTGTAAATTTATATCAATTTCGAAGGCAATAGGTCAACAAAAACACTGCATTCATTATTCTCTTCACTATTCTACGGTTATAAATAGAAACCGCTTCGTATTGTCAGAGTATATGAGAAAGTTATGGGCAGAACACTCTGCTGATTGCGACAGATCGCAGAATGATAAGAAAATATTCTTAAACAGCCGGGAGCAATTCATCACTCTGGATTGTAAGACTACATATGCAAAATTTTCCCATACCGACTTCCTTTAAAGACTTGAGAAGTTATATTAACTTCCGATTTCCAATTTACACGAGAGTTATTTTAGGATTGATCTCGTAATTTTGAACCATTGTCAGAGGACGAGGAGGCCACCAGAGTCGATACCCTCCTCTCCAAACTTTGGCATCACACCAGAAGAAGGGAGTTTGATCCTCGAACGATTTAATTGCATCACGCTCGAATACACAGCGATTCATGCGTGCAATCGGGCTTCGAATCCGCAAACCTCCGGTCTTCATGGATTTTAAAGGAATGTATGCTTATTGGGACTTATGCTAAACATATCACGGGCTATGAGCATTTTTCCTGAGCAAAAAAGGAGATACAGTTTCTTATAGAACAAATCGGAATCGCGGTGACGAGGTGGCTCAACTTGAAGATTAACGGGTTCCATACTCGATTTCAAAGCAGATTTGTCGTGTGTCTGGCAGTAAAGAATGCTAAATCCGCGAGGATTACGCATCCTTCCGCTAGTGCGATGTGGAAATGTAGAGGGGTGGCGGCTTAGATGTTGGCCATAACATTTATTCCTTGTTAAACAATACCATTTATATACCATAATAGTATTTACACCATACTATTTATGATGACGCTCCCTGGCTAACTATTCCGTAAAAGAAAGCAGCTTTTTCTAAACTTTGTGTTATCCATGTTTTTCCTGAGTTCGGTTCTCCGCGGAAGTAGAGTGTGTTCCTTTTTTTGTGTATTCTGTCCATTAATTCTATAATGTTTATAAAAAATTGTCTTGGGTTTATGTCTTGAAATTCACACCATTTTTCCATTATTTCTGAGCTTTCCTGGGGTGAGATGTATTCCTGTTTCATGTCTTTATAATCGTGAATTAATTGTAATATGGGTCTGTCTAGGCAAGATTGTTTTTCTAATTCTAATGCTTTTTTAAAATTAACTGTGAATGTTCTTTTTGTGAAAACGTCTAGGAATTCTGTGTTGTTATGCAGTGCCATTAATTGCTAACTCCGCTCTCGAGTACTCTAAACAGAAGCTTAATACAGCAAATAAAATTAAACCATGGAACAAAATAGCTAATAGAACATTAAAAGACTCTCGCCGCAATTACACAGAATGTTTATTTCTGAATCCCTTCAATCTTTAATGGTCGTTTAGTGATATTTCCAATGAATGGTAATAAGTCTTTAGAACGCTTTTTTAAGTGGCCGCGCAATGTAAATTTTATTTTGTTGCCATGTAATAATTTTGGGTAAAAAATTTTAAATAAAGACACACACACACATATATATATATATATATTACTGACATTTCCCTCTTTCATGCTCTCTCAATCTCACAGGCAATATTTATTGCTATAAAAATTCTTCTTTGAAAGAAAAACTTCTTTTAATGATGCTAAATTATAGTAAAAAATTTATTTATTTGACAGGAAGAAAAGGGATTTCCTGATATTTGAGAAGATGGTTTGGTTAAATGCAAAAAACAAACCACAACACCGAATGTTTCTTTTTATTGTTGAAAAGAATTATCAGCTTGCCTCAAATTAAGAAGACAAGAAAATGGATGACCTACAAAATATATTAATTTCATGCATGAACATTATTAAACATGAAAAATAAATTTGTACTCACGTTAAAAGTTTGAAATTTGAACAAACTGGTTTTAACTTCGATAAAAAAATAGTTTCATTACCTGTCATTATTAACACCTCATCCGTGCTTTGAAACTCCCACACCGCAAAAAATATTTATAAACATCAGAGAGAATTTATGAAATATCTCTTCCATCTCTAAAAAGAAATAAATTATGCAAGTAAAAAAGTGTGTTCCTACAACGCCTACGCCACTCAGCATTAAAGTCAAATAGTCTTAAAGTTTTAAACAATAAAAAATCGAGATTGTCCCTATTGATTTAGAAAGCCATTTTACATCGTAGGAAGGTGTAATTTGATCTTGAAGGTTTTTTTCTAATCTTTTTATTTACTAACAATATAAAGTTTTTACATCACTTTCCATTATCTCTAGCTGCGTGCTTTGGAAAAAAATCCCAAAATTTCTATGAAACTATGATAAAATCATCCCCATATTTTTCCTACATTCATAGGAAAACAGTATTGAGAAAATTTAAGCGACAATTTCCATAGAATAATGCTTACTTTCATTTATTAACAACTATCTTAACCAGAAGAGAGAACAGTAATCTTCTGGCACAATACTTAGTCGATTTTTTTACAACCACTTGCGAAAAGTGTTACCAAGTATTAAGTGATTTTTTTTAATTTTTATGGATAATGTGGCTTTTTATTTTGAATGGAAAGGAAATTTACTGTTACTAATTACACAGATTGATCCAAAATACGTTTTTCTAAATTGGAACTAAAATTATAGAATGGCTGTAAATTTTAGAAGAATTTCCGTGGGAATAATGGAAACGAAACTGAAAATTACTTTTAATTTCAATCTACAAATTCTACATTTTTATATCCGTACGTTGCACCAGCTGAATTTTATTTTTCGTTAGAAAAAGTTTGGAAACTAATGTTTGAATGCTCATTAAAGATGCAGAAAATCTCATTCTTTCAATAGAAAGAAGAATAAATTCAAACGTATGTTAGGAAAAAGGAGTTGAACCTCTTTAACAGTTAGTTTTATTTGAATAAAAGAGCCATATAAAAATTTACGAATCGAAGATAGGAAACATTTTTTATATCTACCAAGGAATGAATTTCAAATGTATTTGAAGCCTATCCTGCTATCATAATAACCTTGTGGTTGAAGTGGTTGTACTCATCCACCCAACTGGTTAGACAACCCTTGAGGTTATAGACACATGGGGTGTGGGATGGCGTCGTGTCATATCGTAATAACCACCTGATTTGTGTGTCAGAAACTTTCATGCTTGTAAGGATGGAATTTTTAAATCGATTTTTCTTTCACTTTCTGATGTGCCAGAGTTTTGAAATTGTGTACACTTTTGTATTCTCGATGACAATGCAGTCATCGAGAATACAAGCTTACGAATACATCGAGAATTAATGCTTTACGAACTACCTTTGCTTGCCTTGACTGCTTTACGAATTCCCATTTACAACCTAAGAACGAGAGGCACCTGTTATAACTGAATATTTTTTTTATTTCTGGACCAGGAATAAAAAAAATTATTTACCAGGAATTTTTTTAGTTCTGTGAAAAATAACTTTCTTCGAAAAGCTTTTATTATTTTTGCACTTATGCCATTATTTTTTTGTATAACTGCATAACGGTACTCTTTCCGATTCTCAACAAGGGCAGTCTCTAGCTCTCAAATTGTCAGCGAATTGTTTGGCCGAACAGCAATCCATCTCCTTAGGGCGTTTCATGTATGCTCAATTGGTTTTGGGGTGGGAAAACACGCTGGTAACTCAACACCCTCGATGCCCGACTCCAACTCCCAGTCCCCATCAAAACGAGATCTCAGACATTCTGCGGTGCCGTCCGTTAAAAGGAACGCATCATTGATGGTCCGGCATACATCAAAACAAAGGTCTATGAATCTCTCCCCAGAACGTTCTACTTATCAAATTACCATTCTGAATGGACGTACAGACACCTACACTTATTCCTTTCCAAATCATCAGTCCACAGTCTCGATCGTGTTATCTTTCAGGCATAGACATGGATGTTTCTCATGCCATGTTCTTTCTTAATGAAAATATGAATATTAACTGGCTTCATGCAGAATTTTGACTCATCTATGAAGAGATCCATGTACCTCTAATTGCCATGTTCATACATCGAATTCCTCTTCGCTCTACGATGTCTTCGGCTAAAGGAACGCAAACAAAGACTCTACGTGCATATTAACTACATTGATGAAGGAAATTTTGTACAATTTGTGTCAACACGTCTCGTCTCTCGGCAAAGATTCTTTTCCAGTTCAGGGGCCTTCCTTATTTTGTTTCGAGGGACTACAAATAAGATACCGATAAAGTTTGACCGATAACGATCTTAGACTAGTGTTATACCATGTGACGATCATAACATGACAGTCTACGATATTCTCCAGTAGTCCGGAGTCGATTCCAATGCCAACAAATTACTCTTTGCGAAGCATTAAAGAAAGTCCCACTTGTCTTTTCAATGCACACCTTTCCAGATGATGAATTGTTTTATAAACTATTGATACTGATTAATCTAACACTGAGACATTGCTCAAAATATTTCTACAAAAATTATTCCAATAAGCCTCATGTTGCTCAAAGGTAGAAGCATAATCTGAGATTCCCAGTCTACGGTAGGTTTTCTTGACTTCTAAAAAATACGTATTTTGGCGTATTAATGCTGTTCTCCATAACGAATTTTCTCCTTTCATTGTGTTTGAAACAGTACATATGAATTCACTAAAAATAAGTTAGATTTTACACGTTGAATAATGTGCCAAAATACTGCGTGGACCTTTAATTTTTGGAGCTATATAGAACTCCCCGGATGCACCATTTGTGATGGAAACGCATGAAGTTCGATGTATGATTTTTTTGAATGATCATTAACATTCTTAATTGGTCGATTTATAATAATCATTATTTACTTTATTTTCTTATTTTATTTATTCATACGAAATTTGCTCTAGAAGTACCTTACAATCAACGTTGAATGTAAGAATGCTTATCTAATTCCCAAAATAAATATTAGCCTAAAACACAAATTGTTCCAAAATTTCATAATAATAGATGACATGGCATTTGGCATCAGACAGTATTGCAACACAATTAGAGTTGTTGGGCTGATTAACGGCTGACAGATTAAGAAGTATGAGTTGACTAGCTAAATCCTTACTATAAATGTGTATTTGACAATGAGTGGCAAGTTCTAAGATAATTAGATGCCACGCATTGGTTAGTCAGTCTGGGAATGGTCTGCACACAAAGCTCCTACTATAACAGTATTGATTGGATAGTCCAGTTCTCTGATATCAATATCATAAACGCCTATAGGGCTCAAAGGGAGATCATATTGAGAGTCTGGATATATCAATAACCAGAAAAACTCTGATATCAATCAGAAAAGTTTTGGCTTGATGCATTTTGATCTTCAATGTTAACATTGATGAGAGCCATGAGATGAAACAATAAAAACGAAGCAGTTATAAATTACTTAAAAGAAGCAACGCACTCTTTTCCTTATATTTAATGTTTAAAATAAACACTATAGATTAATTATATAGGTTTGTATGTTGTTAACATCATTTACAAAAGAATAATTCACGTTTTAATAAAATTTGTATACTCTTTTGAGCATTTAATATTTTCCCATACAAACCAAAAGAGCATGAAAAATGACTTTAAGATGACATCACTTATTCAATGATGTCCAATATAGCAGCATGAAATACCCATAAACATATGCCTACCCACATACATGTAATGCAAAAGGTAAAAGAAGGGAAGTCTAGACAACCATAACTGCACGTAGTCTGTGTCCACCAATCAAATTCTAGATTTATCCTATCCTATTTCTTTTTTGTATGTGATATGATTTTTATAATTCTGTAAATTCAAACGGTAAACATTTAAAGTAAGAATTTAATAGAATAATAAATTTTTATATATCTAAAGATCAGTGAAAACTCTCCCAAACTTACATATTTGGATCCTTTTCAAAAGCTCTACAATTAAGACTTTTTTTCTGAATCACGAAATGGTTGTAATTTCTCAAAATCAAATTTTTATAGCCATCACGAATCTTTATACACACATCTCGTTCCATCTTCTGCATTTCATTCTTGTGATAGAATAAAATTCTACGTAAATTTTTTATGGAAAAGTTTTGTATTATATACCCAGTATACTCAAAATTATCTCAAATTTGAAAGCAGCCCTCTCTAATAGAAAAAAAGCTATATGAACATCATAGCAGACATTGATTAAGAATATTAGTAATATTGCGATTCAGAAAAAGGCATTGTAAAATTCCGTTCAACTGGCAATTTTTGTAAAACAATAAAAATGAAAGCAACTCAGTTTGACAAATTTTAACACATAATCTGTTTAATGTTCATCATTTATCGACATTCTTTTCGGAACTGCAGCATACGAATATTGGATTGTGTTAAGTGGAACTGTTAGATTGCAAAAATTGCATCTACATCATTTTTCGGTTTTATCAGTATTTTTAATTATTTAAATCTTCGCCACCAAAGTTTATTTCTTCTGTTGTGGCATCTTTGACAACTTTTGAAATTCACACGATAATTTTTAGCCGTTTCATTAAATATCTAAATTTTTCTTAATTATTTACTTTGTATTCGACTTAATTATTATTTGTCTTAACTTTTGTTATTGTTTCCATTAATGTTTCAACTTTGTTAATTTTTAAATCAAAATTTTTCTACGGGACTATTTCTTCGCCATCTTGTTTTCGCGTAAGAATTTGGCGTTATCAGGTTTTCGCGTCTCTGGCTGGAGGCTTTTTCCCGTTATGTGAGTGATATTCCTTTGTGCTTGACTGACGAGTGGTTGGAGTTTTTTCAGCTGCGGGCCCCAGGGCCATTGGGCTCCTAAAGGTCGTTAGGCCTTCTGGGTGCTATCCCTCGCTTATTATTTTTTTGTCTTGAAAAAGTGAAGATGATTGGAATCACCGGCTTCTTTTTCCAATGTTTTTCTGCAAGAGTTTTGAAGTTTGGGGTTTCAGCTGTGCATTCTTTGGAAAATATACTGATTTTTTGTGTAACGAAAAACGCTCACCAATCTATGTGATATAATGAAAATCTAGAGGCGTGAAAGTCTGCAATGAATGTACAGTTGTATTGAACGAGATTGATTATTGCTGAAAATGTAGTAAAGAAATGCAGGAGCGAAAAGCATTACAACCAACAAACTGGTGAACTTTCTGTGCATTTCAGATCTGTAATTTTCGACGGCAACATTTTGCCTATTCTTTCAATTCATTGCACGAGATCTCACGTGAATTTTTTTTTTGTTTGCTCGCACGTTAGAAAACGAAGTATGTTTTCACTTTTTACAATTCTTGCTCTACAATTTATAGAGCAAAAAGTTTCAATGAAAGAGTTTTAGTATTTTTTGATGATAGCGCTATAGTGTATTGTTTATTAAAGCTGCAGCTATTTTTTATGTGAATTGTTCTTTTTGTCATTTTGTGTGCATCTTTATCAAAATATATCATTTGTAAAATCATGGCAGTAAAACTTAATCTTAACAATTATGAAATAAACAATATTTTAAAATTTAATTTGATTCTGTTTTAATTTCACAATTAGCAATGTACTACTGTTGTCAGATGATTTAATTTAGTGGCTAGGTTTTTCAGGTCTGCAAAGGTAGGTGATTTATATGAGTATGGCTAGAATTGCTTATCTTTGTGTTGTATATTTCAGTACCCATTATTGATTAAATAATTGATATCTATATAAATATTAAACTGAATTTTATCATTGGGTACCTACCTTGCATTAACTTTACATAATAATCCTAGCAACCCCATCCAATAGGAACAGTTTTCCGTAATCAATAAGATGGAAAGTTTGTAACTTGGAGGGCAAGAATTTGATTTCAAATTCACATCCGTATCAAACAAATGATACTTTTTTGCGTATTCCGTCATACATTTAAAGAAAATATACATGTCAATAACTTTCTTTTCACTCTTTAGAATTCAACGGGAATTTTTTTGGAATTGATGGCGACAGTAAACAAATGAAGTGAAAAATGAACGATACAGTGAATAAAAACTAATTTTAATGTCCAATGTCTTGTGTAATTTGCTTAGAGAACCATATTAAAGTTTTTTTCACTATTATGACAGAATGATGTTCAACAGAAGAAAAAAAAATCGAAAATTAGCCAAAAAATCTAATAAAATATAATGAGAGTGTTTATATTGTTTGTATTTTAAGGAGTGTGCTCTTAAGAAAGATTGAATTTAATGAATCTACTTGGCATTCCATTCGAAAGTATGAAACTCTGCAAATTGCATTTTATTTCTTTATATTAAAACATAAGTAAAGAGTATCACAATTTCTATTTAAGAACGAAAAACATGTTAATTGTGATCTTATTTATATTATTCTTTAAAAATTGAGCTCAAAAACTAACTTGCACTAACTTTTGAAATTCCTGATGCATACTGAAAATCTAAAACCAAACGAAATATTCCAAGAAATCCGTATATTAAATTCTTGGCGCCTTAAGTTGCTTGAAAAATTTATAAATAAATTACTATGAAAATCTATATAAAAAGAAAAACTTATTTAAATTTGACTATTAACTTTTCTAGATAGTATTCAGATTTTGTTTTATTATATAAAGAATGATAGAAATAATAAATCGCCATATCATAAAATCATAAAAAAAATATAAAATAATAAATAATAATCCGAAATAAATAAATAAAATGATCTGAAAGAAATTCATTTTTCCTGGAATTTTTATAATACAAGTATTACCTCACGCAACATTATGGCCAATGTCCATTAAATTATGATTTAGAGCCCATTATTGCATAACTGATAAAAAATTTCTCGTTCATTCTTTATAGTATCAAATTCTACAGCAAATACCAAAAACAGATTGTTAGAAGAACGATATAGGAATTCTAAAGTAGAGTTTTTCAGAGTTTTTAAACGGATCATATGAAACTAATTGAGTGACTCTCTTAGTTTTCCAATGTTTTCCGTTGATATAATAGTTAAAACAGAAACTTCTCAAACAAGCTGAAACAACTTAAAATCAAACAAGCTGAATTTCTCTTCAAATAACTCTTATTTTCTTTAACTATAAATCTTATAAATTTCAAACCATGAATTCCTAACTTTTGAAAGTTTTGAGCTTGAAAAATAAGCTATCGATGAAAAAAGCGGAAGTTTAATAGCTGGAGTTCGCTGTTTTCTGAAATAAATCGGATTTCTGTGCCCGAAGAAAGTTTTTCAGTACTTAAAAGTACGACCATTCTTTTAAAACGTTTTAGATGATATAGTTAAAGAGGCCTAAGTTTAAGGGGAGTTGGAATCCTAAGTACGAAAATGTTAAATTGGCCACTTCAATGCACCTTTTCTCAAAATCTGTTATAGATTCATGTTTGAAAATTTTTAAACAAATAACGTTCATTTTTCTAATTAGACTAAAATGATTTCTTTTTAATTTCAAAAATTTATTTTTTACAAATTTTTTGTGTCAGAACGAAAAATGTTAAATTTGCCACTTCGATGTACCTTTTCTCAAAATGTGTTATAGATACATGTTTGAAATTTTTTATAGCTGTAAAGTACACCTTTCTCTTTATACCGAAATAAGCTTTTGGTTAATTTTTTTATAAATTTGCAAAATATTTAATTAGACATAATGAAATTTTACCCTATTTTGACACAAAAAATTATAAAAAATAAAGTTTTGAGGTTTTTTAAAGCTAATTCCACTATAATGAGAAAGGTGCTCTTTACTTGTATAAAACGTTTCAAACATGTATCTATAATAGAATTTGAGAAAAGGTACATCGAAATGGCCAAATTCACATCTTTTGTTTTGATACAAAAAAATTTGTAAAAAATAAATTTTTGAATTTTTGTTTAAAAAATTCATTTCAGTATAATGAGAAGGATGTACTTTACTTGTATAAAAAATTTCAAACATGATTCTATTACAAATTTCGGTAAAAGGTACATCGAAGTAACAGGTTTAGGGTTAACGGACTTAAAGGTTCCAACTCTCCTTAAAACAATAAATACGAACTCTGAAGTTAGATGATATACTTTAGTAGAAACACACAGGTTTCTAAATAAATAATGGCCACATCTCAAGATGCATATTTTTAAATAATTTTAATTCCCAACACTTCCAAAATATTTTGGCTTTACTTTGGAATAATTCAGATCTACCACAAAAACAAGTTTAAATTTTGCTTGGATATTTTGTTTCATGAATTTGTGTGTGTGTGTGCGTTCCGTTTCAATTAGATAAAATTAAATGAATAGTCTCAGAAAATCTTAATTTATTTTTGATAATAAATTTGAGGGAACTGAACCACAAAGACAATCCCCGTCCTGTCTTAGCACCAGATATTTAAAAAATGATCGGATCGCCACCATAATAACACGAGTACTGTGGTCAGTTACAATTCCATCACAGGCCCATGCCCCAATCCCTGCACCTAGGAAGTACGTCCCAGCATTAGAAATGTGGTCATCACAACCACACCAATATTTCGATAACCCTAGGAAATACCCCCCCTTTTAGTACTCCGAAGATTTTTAGTCCACGCATTTAATGTGCCTTCTTGGGGTGGAAGGACTGGGGGGGGGGAATGATGGTCAATCTGATCTCAAGAGGGATCTTGAAATTTATCTATAGAAAAATGGTAGGCCAAATCCGCATATTGGCAACTTTTGGTATGGTGTAATTTTGCTAACTGTGAGAAGCTTTCCTGATGTCTGATGGAAATGTAGGCTAGACGGCCTTATTCACCATCCATGGTTAAACCATGATCAGCGGTTAAATGATGGTTCTGCTATAATAATGCGAAAGCTGACCGAAACGCGTCGCCAAATGTATACCCTAGCGGGTTGCTATTTTGGCACAGTATCTCAATTTCTCTGTTGTTGGCTATTTTTAAAATTACCCTCAGCCTTCGTGCCAAACGAGTTTCTCGCCAACTCGCCAATTTAGGGTATACATCCAGCCGATCATTTCGGTCAGCATTCGCTTGTTCGTGTAAATTCCCTTTTAACCGTTGATCATCGTTTAACCATGGATGGTGAATAAGGCCGAGAATCTTTCGAAAACTCCATCCACAAGTCATTTCTCTAGTACTTGGCGAGGAGAAAATCAATGTTTGTCTTTTACCGATGCTGATTAAGAAAAAAAACAGATTTTAAACTACCTCTTTTAACGGCATGGGATTTGAATTAATCGTCTTCTTTTCATTCAAAGCTTGGGCATCGGAGTCAAAAGAAAAATTCTTCTATTTGATTTATAGTAATTTGTAATAATTTTTTTTCATTTATAATTTATTGAAATTTTCTTCATAAGCAAAACCAATTAGAGTTGGTGAATAAACTGTAAGACAATCGTGTTTAAACAGGAATACAGATTTTAAATATCTAATCCAGCGCAAAAATTTCAATTTAATCTAGCATATTACTCATTTTATTATATCAGGCTTTTAAAAATAGTTACATTTTATAGTTGAATTAAAGTGCATTAAAAAGTTTTATTCATACTAAATACAGCCATTGTAGCTACTCGTAGTTTAATCCCCGTAATAAATGAATTATTTTTCCGTGTATTTTATGCTTATTCAAATTCTTGATAAGTTGAATTAGATTAGATTAAATACAGGTCTCGTAATTCCTGAGCGGAAAGGAAATAATTAACGATATTCATAAAGACATGTTTCCTCTGAATTTTGTATCCAACTGAAAGATAATTTTCAGCATTCTTTGAGCTAATTATTAAAATTATAACTTGTAATTATTTCAATTTTAATAACTGAAAACAGAATTTGTCCAACTGTTTGTATTTATTTACTACTAGCCACCTTCGGCGACTAGCTTGTTCGCCGAGAATATGATTTCGATTCAATCTTGCATCATTTTATATTCGTGGTTTTCTTAACAACGTAATTTTAAACTTCAGTTTGAGGTAGATATTTAACCCATGTTCTATTAGTTGCCATGTGCCTATTATGTTCATTGTCTATATAAATGTCCCTAATGGAGTCAAATAACTAACCATGCCCAATAACCCCTAATTCCACGTTGTCGGCACTATCTTCACTTTCTTATTCTTCTTGTACAATATGCATTTGATTTCAACATTAAAATGACGCAGCACATTTCATGGCCAGCGGCGTGCTAGCTGAATTAAAACATGTTGAAAAAAGAATAAAAACATAGCAACCATAAGCTTTCAGCTTATGTTTCTTAATATAAGCAAAGAAATATCTTGGAGAGCTCGGTTTACAGATTTCACAACAATTTTTATGAAATAAAATATGAAAGCAAGATCCTATCTCAGATTACAACCTTGAAAGAGAAATATGCAATTAAATATTTGTTTACACAATGAAAATAGTTTTAGTTGCATTGCAACAAGGAAAGGTATTGTTGTAAATTATGCCAAAAATATATTTAAAAATTTATTAAAATTCGACAAAACATTTTACAGAAATTTAATTCATATCATTGGAAAGGTAAGTGTTTGCACTTTCAGATGGTGTAAAAATGATTTTTGTGCTGTAATATTTTCGGAAGTTATGAAGGAAAAAGGCCGAAATTTCGCCTAATTTTAATTAAAATTTCAAAAAAGTACTCCAAGTTGTTCATTTCCACCCTTCAAAGTATGTTTGTGCCAAATCCCGTAGCTCAAGAGCTAGCGGTCTTCCCTGTAGAGGACCAACACACAGGAACACACACACATTCTCCTTTATTATTAGTAGAGATGCCAACTATAACAAAGATGTATTGGCAAGATTTTTGGATTGTAATGAAAAGAGAGAAAATTTCTAGAATCCATTTTATCAAATTTCGAATCCAACAGATTTCGAAAAATAAAAACAACTTTTGTTTAAAATTTTGCATTCATTTACTGAACCAATATTAAAATTCTTGAATACCTTTTCTCTTCTGGGGGTTCCGGTCATTGCACACGAAAGCGCTTCCAAGAATACCATAAGCGTCTTTCTTTGATTTTTCCAATCTTTCTAAGTGTTATCTTTAGCATGGGAAAGACTCCTGATTAAGATCTTTCTTTAGCGTCGACTCTTACCGTTTCTTTTGATAAGCATTCTCTCTTCTTTACCTCAGACTACTTCCCCGAACTTCCTTCCTTTAATTAGTCTCTTATTTTTCATTCTGATAAATTTTTCTCCGCTCTTTTCTAGAATAAAAGGTTCCACTTACGTCAATTGCAGTAGGGAAATGTAGTGGCCGCACGATTTGATGGGTTTACTTAAGAATTTTGAAACCGGGGTAAAGGTGTTCGTATACAGATTTATAAATTTGTTTAAAAAATGTTAAATTTGAACTAAGGTGGTGAGAATGGCGGTTTAAGTTATCGGCATTTCAGTCTTTATTATTTATTAGAAATTATCTTTTAATTACTATCAAGGTGTAACTTTAATCCACTTTAGTCAACTATGTGTGACGAAATGCAATTTGTTTCCTTAATGTTTCTAACTTTTCTAAAACTCACCTACAAATTTTATTAAAAAAGACCCACATCACTCCGAATTTTTGATTACTTAAGGAATTTTAGCAAATCAAGATTCGAGCTCTGTTGAATTTGGTAGATATTAGCAAAAGTTGTAGTTGGCGGGAAACTGAAAAAGAATGGTGCTCGTCGGTAGGTCGGATAATAGTAGTAGAGATAGAAATTCTTCACGTTCAACAGATCCTGTTCGTTTTGGAAAATGATCTACAAATTCCGCAGAGACGATGAGCATGCTCTTTTTGAATGTGCTGCTTGGAATATTGTTTTACCATCATTATGCGTGTATGTTGAAGCAAGCCCTATTAGCACAAGATGCTTTACAGTCCTCAACTTTTTAGATAGGACAGTTGCTATAAATCGGGGAGTTATTATCGGATTTTCACAAAACTGGTGTTGATGGACACATATCTCGAGGACACGGGTTTATTTGGAATATTCTCCTCAAGACTGTCCGATCTGTAAAGTTGAGGACTGTACAATATTGCTACGTTATATTCACGATATTGTACGGCATTCATAATATCGGAACAATACGGTACAATATATTGTTCTAATAGGGTGTTCCTTTCCATTTCTTTAGCCACGCGAATTGACTGAACCCAAAGGTTGTAGAGTCATTTGATGACCCCCTCCCAAGAAAGAGAAACCATACACTGATTAGGGCTATGGGCTCCATCTTTGAGCAACCTCGCCAAATATACAGAGGGTGTATTCACATTTACATAATTTTGTAACTTAAGAACAAGATCACACAATCACTGGAGTTATTTACATAACACCTACAGAGACAGTAATACGCTACTATACGATGAACAATACAATTCAAAACAAGCCTCAAACAAACTACAAAAGAAAACGAAACAAACCATGTATAAACAAAATGGAAAAGAAAACATTAAACAGACAAACAAAAAGTACAAAATAACATAGATGTAGAAAATACTTATACACATGTCACAAAAAAAGAGACAAACCGAAATACAGTACTATATAAACTACACCTACAAAATTAAATGGAGTTATTTAAATTACAATAAATAATTGGAGATATTTAAGTATCACATGCATAGATATTAACACATTGAAGCATGTTCACGGTCTCCTTGCCGATTGTCTTAGTTTAATAAAACATTTCATAACGCGAATAATATCAAAATTTCATATCACGTTGCGTGTTCGATTTTGCACTGTTCCACCTTTTCGTCTATGATGTATCACAGACTCACAAAAGCATGTGATAACAAAAAATTACAATAAAGACTTCCATTACTAACAAAATGGCTTCATTTGGTTAACTGTTTAATTAAAACTGAAAGCCAATACCGCTGCAAGCTTATCATTATGCTGCTATTTTCTGACGCTCTACAAAGCTAGACCAGATAAAAAAAGAACTAAATAAAGATAAATATCCAGAGCGGAAATTTGGAACCATATGAAAATTAATATCTAGACTAGAAATTTAGAATCTGAAAGTTAAAACATAAAATAAAAATTAGAGATAAAAAAGAACCATATAAAATTAAATGTCTAGATCAGAAATTCAACAAGTTTAACACTATATACAGGGTGATTAAAAAAACGTGGCCAAACTTCAAGGGTACGTCAGGCATACGGTAAGCTTTCAGAATCGCATAGGAACATGGGTACGCAAACGCCATCTGGAGCCAGCAGATGGCATTAAACATAAAACAGCGTTGAATAAAATGCCAATATCTTTCTGAATATGAACGGTATTGAATTGCAATTTTTATATAAGTTGCACAATATATATGGCTCTCAATTTGTGAAAGAAAAATTGCCTGTCGCGCATGCGCAGTAAAAAATTATTTACTACAAATGCTAATATCTCCTTTACTATTCAACGTATTTAAATAAAATTTCGAAACAATGTTTCTCTAATATATTGCCACATACTCTTTAAGTATCATAAAATTAAAAAAAAGTCTGCAAGTTATAAACAAAAAACGTGCGGAAAAATTTATGATTTTTTAAAGAAACCTTTATATCTTTCCGAATATTCGTGCTATTTTTACGAAAATACATGTGAGGATTGCACACATTACACAAAAAAAAATTGATGAAAGTTTCAAAGTATTATTAGTTTTTTTAACGCAGAGTGAGCCAAAATCTACTTTCGTATTCATCAATTTTTGGTCGGTCCTCTAAATGCCCTCTTGGCTGAATTTTCAATGTAAATTGCACGAAGTTCGAGGGAAATTCACCGAGCCTTTTGTGAGATATTTGAAAAAAATGTGCAAATTTCAAGAAGTGTCCGCAATTTTTGCCATTACTTGTACGTAATACAAGGACGACGAAGAAGAATCCATTAATTTTTTTATTATCCAACATTTTATTTAAGAAGAATGCTACTATATTAGGTGCTCAAAGTTTTTTCCTGACATTCTAAGAGGCCACGGTGGCCTAGTCGTAAGGTCTCGGCTTCGTCGCCGGAGGTTTCCAGGCTCGAAACCCGATTCCACTGATGTATGGGGCCTGTTTCACGTTAAATCATACGTAGTGGCCGAACGTCCTCCCGTTGTTGTGGCGTGGAAGCTTGTAGAGGGGGTGCCAGCTCAAGTGTCGTCTTCGTCATCTGACTGTGGTTCAAAATTACGAGGGCAGTCCCAAAATAGCCCTCGTATTGCTTCAAAACGGGACGTTAATATAACTAAACCAAACCAAATCTGACATTCTGATGCACGCATTACAGCGACGTTTCATGGAACTCCGCACCTTCTCAAAAATACATGGTGTTCTCGATCATATCTTGCTGCCGCGAAGATTTTTTCTACTAAATCTTCCTACGAGGATATAGGTGTTTCATAAACAAGTTCTTTTAAGAAACCCCATAAGAGAAAGTCTACGAGAGACAAATCTGGTGATAGCGGTGGTCATGCGATTTCTCCACCACGGCCAATCCAGCATCCAGGAGAGGTGGCTTGCAAATGTTTTCGAACTTTTTGGTTGAAATGTGCGGGAGCTCCGTCGTGTTGAAACCAAACTTTGAGACCCACAGACATAGGAACAGCATTCAGCATTTCTAGCAGAATTTCTTGCATGAATGTTAAATAAGTGCAACCATCGAGTCTTGAGGGCAGAATGTACGGGCCTAGTTAAATGTTTCCTACAATTCCAGCCCAAATGTTGACGAAAAATTTTCGTTGGAAGGCATGTGTATGTGTAACATGCGGGTTTTCATCCATTCAACAGTGCAGATTATGAACATTTATTATACCCTCGAGTGAGAATTTATTGTTTTATTGACACCCTCACTGGCCCAGTCTACCCGAAAGGGTAACATCGAGTGAGAATGTAGCCTCATCAGTGAAGAGAACTCTTGCTGCGAAATTTCGGTTTGCAGCACATTTTTGTAAATACTGCCTTGCAAATTCAATACTCTTGTTGTAGTCTCCTGGTTCCAATGCTTGGACACATTGTACATGATAGGGATGTAGTCCTTCATCATGTACAGTTCGCCAAAAGGTGGATTGAGGGATATGGGCGTTCAGCGAAATCACTCGAGTACTTATGCTCGGATTACGTTCCACTTCCTGTGAGATGTTATCTTCTGCAACAACAGT
Organism: Araneus ventricosus; assembly: GCA_013235015.1. NCBI lineage: Eukaryota > Metazoa > Arthropoda > Arachnida > Araneae > Araneidae > Araneus > Araneus ventricosus. The sequence continues at coordinate 32,774 of BGPR01003121.1, read as the reverse complement.
CCGAGTTGTTCGGCTGCGACCAGAATCCGCCTTTTGAACAGTGAAGGAACTTTTTTCGTACAATCGCCGGTGCAAAGTGGAAAACATTAACTTATTAGGCGCACGGGATACCTCTCACGATATATTGGCAAGGCTTTTTGACCGTTGCAGTTAGCAGCACTATAAATCAGATGCATGTCAGCCATTTCGCAGTTCGTATAATTATTCACATTGCTCCTAAGAATTCGACGACTAAAGACGTCTTGCTTTACTCATCTGTTAGAAAATGCCGATTTTTGAATTTCGGCTCTGCTGTTTCAAAATCAGCTTCGGCGTGGGTCAACCCATCCTAATTCGACACGTGTGTTTTCCCATACTTGCAAGTGAATGCACTCGCTTGTGCCTGACCAAACTTTAAGGTTAGGTAAGACATACAAAATCAAATTTCGAATTTCCGAAAGCCTGGATGAATTTTCCTCGAACTTCGTGCATATAAAGAATGGGTTTTAAATCGCAATTTACATTGAAAATGCGGTCACGAGGGCATTTAGGGGACCGACCAAAAATTTATGAATACGAAAGCAGATTTTGGTTCACTCTGCGTTAAAGAAAACTAATAATGGTTTGAAACTTTCATCAATTCTTTTGTGTAATGTGCGCAATCTTCACATGCGTTTTCGTAAAAATAGCGCGAATATTCGGAAAGATATAAAGGTTTCTTTAAAAATTCCCAAATTGTTCTTCATATTTTTTGCTTATAACTTGCAGAGTATTCCTTATAATTTAATAAAGCTTACAAAGTACGTGACAATATATTAGAAAAATATTGCATCAAAATTTCATTTAGATACATTGAATAGTAAAGGAGATATTAGCATTTGTAGTAAATAATTTTTTACTGCGTATGCGCGATTGGTAACTTTTCTCTCACAGATTCAGAGTCATATATATGGCGCAACTTATATAAAATTTCCAGTTCAATACCGTTAATATTCAGAAAGATATCGGCATTTTAAACAGCGCTGTTTTATGTTTAATGCCATCTGCTGCCTCCAGATGGCGTTTGCGTACTCATGTTCCTGTACGATTCTGAAAGCTTACCGCATGTCTGACATACCCTTAAAGTTTAGCCATGTTTTTATAAATCACCCTGTATATAATTTTATACAGAATTGTATAATTTCTCTGAAATAAGGAGAAAAAAAACAAGAAACCTGAAAAGAGATTAAGTCTAAATCTTTTTGTTTGCCAACAAGAGAATAAACTCTAATTGCAAAAATCTACTGCCGGAAATTTAACACCAAATCGGTTTAAAATAACTTTTGCTTCATTTGACAAACCACAAAAAAGAGTCTTAAAACACTTCGCAAAAGATTCTCTACCATCTGATCAATAAAAGACCATCTTTTTCTTCAAGTAATTAGAAACCCAGATGAAAATGTTCAAATATTGATTTTTGCTCCCACAAGACGGACAGCAGGAAGGAAATTGCTGGGCATAAAACACAAAATTAAAGGTTAACAGCTCACGTATATAAAGACCTTGATGCGAGGCATGAACAGCATCTTTCTCCGTATGCAAACAATGATTCGCCGTCGACCGGAAAAGCTCACAGAATATGCCATCTCCATCACCTGCAGATGAGAAAAATGAAATAGTTCCCGCCGCTTCGGTTTCCAATATTTTCTCGTATCATACGAATGAAAATGGGGATGCACAAATCGTGAAACTTTAGTGGGGATGTATGCAAATTATTATTTTTGCGTGTTGCGAATTTTGATGAAGATTCTAATGCATTCTCCTCCAGAGAATACGTGGAATATACTTACGTGATTTATGATCTCGTGAAGCGCCAATATGTGAAACAGGCGTAGGTTAAAAGTTATGCCGAGTGACTTTATAACACGAGATTTCGGAGGCTGAGTAACTGATTTATTTTCATAACTGTTATTTTTCAGTGGTATGGGAAAATGTAAAAAGGAATTACAAAATTAAAATAATAATAAATAAAATGAATTTAAGAAGATGAATTCTCATTAAAGTGTTGAAAATCTTTTCGTTCAAAAATGTGGGAGTCGCAGCAGAAGCTATAAAAGAATGAGAGGCTGATAAATGCGCGCTCTGTGTAAATTAACATCTTAATGGCTTGGTTTAAGGCGCGACGCTTATATCAACATGGATATCAACACACATATTTCCTAGATACGCTATTGCAAATTGTCGGTTTTTAAGGGGGAAATTATTAAAATTTAGATGTAATTGTGTAAGGGTTATTAAGTACAATTATTCTAAACAATTTTAATAAAAAAGGAGTGGAAACAATGTAAACATAAAACATGAAACAAAAAAACAATATAAAATGACCAAAAAATTAGCTGAATGACGTGAAAATAAAATAAATGAAATTGCCAATATTTCAACTGAAGTATTTACATCTGTAATATAAATCTGTAAAGACAATATGGAAGTAAAAAATTAATTGGAATTTGTATATAGAAAGCAAGAAGTCAATTTTATAGCCAATTTCATTACAACGGTACAGCGTATCTGAAACACAAATAGAAGATTCGCAGAGTCGTATTAAAGCCTCGAATTCCAAACGCTGACTAACAGTTTGTCCAAAGTAGCTGTAGGAATAGCCAAGGTCATGCTTTCGTAGCGCCCTCTGGTTGAAAGGTACAAAACGATTTTGTTCTCTAGTGTATCTCTCATCGTAGTATTATAGTGTGTATCGTATATCATTGTAGTGTGACTTCCTTATGTAGACCACAATGTGACTTGCTTTCTAGGAATCTACCCTAGTTCCTTAAGCTTCAGATTATACATTACTAAGTATACACTAATTTAATCAAAGAAACATCACTCCAGGATTCAAATTAATTAACTAAACTTTATTCTTTACAGGTACTCAAATATAGAAACATTTACATTCTCTAAAAGGTAAATTCGCTAACAGTCATCGCACACGTATTGTCAGGGACTCAGGTTTTAACTTTAGATTTTGATTTTATCTTTAGATTTTTGATCCAAAAATTATATTCTACTTTTTATCACACTAATAGAAAACATATTTCAATTTAAAAAATTATCTTATTAAAAGTTATTTTCTACTTTTTAGTGTTTAATATATTTAATTATACATTATTATAATTATCATAAAATTATGTGATCAATATTTTCAAATTTTCTACCAGATAAAGTTTAATGAAAAAGAATCGATTGATAATAATTCATTTTTAAAATATTAAAAAAAGTCTTTTATTATCTGTAACAGCAAAAACACAGTTCTGCGCAAAATTCTAGTACAAAGATAAATAAGTGAAAAATCGATTACAAAATTTCATGATCACAAACATGAAAGAAAAATTAAAGCATGTGAAATATTTAATGGAAAGAGTAGTCTGCAGAGTTGGTATATGGAACTACCTTGAAGTTGCCAGGTGAGTTTTTTTTTCTAATACCCCGGAAACAACGTCAGCATCATCATTCTTGCAGACGTTAAGGCATCATGTTCGTTCATTCAGACCAGTCCTCTCTGCACATCATGGCTCAAGTTCAGTCTTCGTTACTGATGTTGTCGTGGCATCACATGTATTTTTGAGAATTGATCGAGTCCGAATGTCCCAGGAACTACCTCATGTCGGCCCGTACAAGGTCTTGTCAAGAGCCTCAAAAGTAGTTACTGTGGAGATCGACGGCAAACCAGCTACAGTGTCGATCGACAGGTTAATAGCAGCGCATGTGTTTCCGTATGTGAAGTCGCTTCCAGGATCTATCCTCTAATTCCTATGAGTAGAGCCCAGAAGTCTGAAGTCGTCACTCGATATGGAAGGCGTTCCCATAGCGTTTTTCATTTTCAGGCTTAACAGCCTTCGTGACTGAAGGGGGAGTACCTGTGGCATCATCACTAGCAATGTCGGAAACTGTAATTGCATGCATATCTGACCCGCCCGATGATGTCATCTGTCAAGTTGCTGAAGGGCGATGTTTCCCACCTGTTCACTTTCTCCCTTTTTTGTTATCATCTCACCGCGCGCGTGGTCATATGATGTTGAAGTTTAATTTACGATTTTAACTTAATTATTGTTATATTAAATATTTTGTTGTTATAACTCGCGTTTTTATTCCGTGTTGTGTCTGCACTGTGTCACCATGGCGTAAACCTTTCTGAAGTAAGTGAGTATATATGTAATGATAGTGTGAAGTACAGCATACATAGTAGCTAGGATATTGTGCACGTCCATCATTCTTCCTGCGAATAATCCTGCCTTTCAATAACTTATGACTTTAGCCGCTATATCTGTAACCTTCACCTCATCATACGCTATATTGATAACCCGGAATTAGGGTTATGTTACAATAACATTACAGATTGAAATATTTGAAATTTTGTCGTAACTCGCCATTCTTTTTAATTTAGCGCAATACCAGAATTAAATTGTGGAATTATCGGAATTCATGGCCAGAAGTTAGAACTTAGAGAGGCACAACAAGTTGGTTTTAAAATATTCAATAATGCTTTTGTACTGTTTTAATAATAACAAAATGATATAATTAATGTATTGAGTTGTTGTTTCATTAAAATTCTAATGTAATAAGAACAGATAACAAGAAAATTTGGTACTTATGCATTAACGCCACCGAGGCTACAGATTTGGCGGTTTTTAAGTGCCGCCAATTTGGCGGTTTTTGTAAACGAGATTGCTCTTTATTGGCGCATTACCGCCAATCTGTAGCCTCGGTGGCGTTAATACGTAAGTACCGAATTGTATTATTAATAATGTTTCCTTTTTGCATTTTAATGCCGTTAATCCGGTGTAGGCAAAATACGAATAAAACATTTATTTCAAATATGATCTACGCAAACATTTTAGAAACGTTTTTAGAATAAACAATCCTAAAGAATTTCTTAAACATTTTTTGTCTCTTTTTAGTCTATTTAGAGTTTGAAAAATAGATTCTCAACACAATGCTTAAGAAAACAATAAAAATCATTCACAACTAATAAATATGTTTTTAACTTTTACAGTCACAATCGGTTAGTGTATGAACAAGGTTTTCATTCAATTCCATTTTGTTTTTAATAGGATTTAAAAAACACACCATTTAAGAGTATTCCTTGTGAAAAGATAGGAAAACCGACAGAGATTAAAACAATATGCATCGTTATATTAAGGAAATATTTTTTATAGCGAGAAAACAAAAGGTAATTTTTAAAGAGATGTATAAAGAACCGTGTTTCTTAATTTCTGCTTTATCGAACATATATGTACGATGAATACATTTTTAATTTCTGAAATCATATACAATCGTGAAATACATCTGCTAAACATTTAACAGACTTGAATGATTGCGGATAATTTATTTTTATTCTGATGTTGCATTCAGATTTGAAATTTATTAAGTTTGATAGAAAAATTATAAAGAACAAATAACGTTTTTTTATTTTGATATATTTATTACTTTACAAAAAATTTCCAATGCATATTTAAGAATAAAAAATCAAATGCATTTACTTCTAAATTAACGATGTTGTTAATTCAACCTATTTTTCAAAATAGTCTAGAGAAAAATTACTAGATGTATTTCAAAAGAAATGATTACATGCATAAGACTGTGCATTAAAAATGAAAACATTTGAAAAAACTAACTGTGCGTCTTTCTTTTCATATATAAGTTGTAAAATAGAACGCCAGTACAAACATTTGGAAGACTTTTGGGATGAAAAATTCAATATTTGAAGCCGAGAATCTTTTTGAGTAAATATTTACAAATATATTGACAATCTTGACTTTTAAAACTTTTTATGGGGAAAAAAGATGATAAAATTCTCTCTTAGTACGTCAACGCGAACAAATATGTATTTCTAGCAATCATTTGAGAAATCAGTGAAACGTGAGACAGTATTCAAATTCTTTAGTGAAAATACGTCTGAAATGAAAAATCTGTTTTGATACATCGTAATATTAAAGGCAAAAATACATATTTGAAACTGAATATATAAATGTTAAATAGCTAAAGCGATTTATTGTTTTCTTAGCGCAGAAATGGTTAATAAAAGTCGCAAGTAAAGTATCTAAAAAGAAAAAAATTATCACATGTACTTTAATATAAATTTTAGCGTTTAATATAAATTTTAGCGTTTAATATAAATTTTAGCGTTTAATATAAATTTTAGCGTTTAAAATTTGAGTTTTCATGAAACTATAAGTACATTGAAATGAAAACGATTTTAATTCTAAAGATCTATATAAAACACTGAAATCATGAATTATTCATGCATTTCGAGACTTTATAATGATATTTTTAATATTCTAAAATGTAACGTATTTTCGAATGTGTATCTGAAATCGTATAAAAGTAAAGCTAACATTTTCTACAACAGTTTAGAGAATTTCTGTTAATTGAGGATGTATAGAAGTAGGTTTATTACTTAAAAACTTCTTAGTGATAGTTAAAATATTCAGTTCATTTAGGGAAACAGCTATACTACAATATTCTTTTCTATATCGTTACGGGATTCTACACATATTTCAGAATAATTACTTTAATTTAGGATTACATACAAAATATAAATTGTTACAAATTGTTTTCTTAAAATTCTTATATATTTTTGATGGTCTGAAGCTTTTATTTATATGCAACAAGTAATTATAGTGAAGTTAATCATCCCCATAATATAGGCTTCATAATTAAAGATTAACATGAATTTGGAAATTACTCGCCAAACTTGTCGACAAAATATGCATGCAATATATGCGTATAGACAGTGGATTGCGATAGCTCATAGTTTCAAAACCACTCGAAATGGTTTTAAGGCTGATGAATTTGGAAGGTGAATGACAATATAATTAAGAAGGCAATTGAGTTCATAGAGACACATCAGAAATTATATTACTCGTAGTATTATTCAACATCTTGCTATCAATAATTAATTTTGAGAACATTATTGTTTGTTACTCTGAATCCTGTTATTGTATTTTTTACGACTGAGTTAGTTTCTGTTCATAAAATATTTTACGTCCTATGTGATCTATCTTTAAATAAAGTGTGCTCACATAATTTTTACTGAATTTTTGTTGCGTTACTCACAAGAGGTCATTAAATCTTCAGAAATGTTGCAAAGGAATTTGTATGAACGATTCTCCATCAATTCATTCCCTTCTCAGTGTGCCATTTTTCATGAAACTTATATTTTTTAAAAATTATATTCATTTTCATTTTATATAAAAAAAATGTTAGAATAAATAGAGAAGTTACTGCAAAATTAATTTTACTTAGTAAATCAATTTAATTTATTTTCACATAGAATATGGCCACCGTTGAGTTAAATAAAATTTCAATGAGATTTCGAAGATTTCTACTTAAATACTTTCTGCAGATGTGTTATTTAAATGTTTAAAAGAATGTTTATTAATAATTAGTGGAATTTCAAGGAAACCATACCTAAATGAAATATTTAATAATGAGTGTAAGGCATGGCATGTCGCGCGCCGTAATAGAACACATATTGCAGGGGACGAAGATTCAGCCCATACCATGCGTAGCTGTCGGTTATTAAAACTCGTGGGTATGGGGTCAAGCTAAGTCTCGGTTTCCATTTTTTTTCGTTATTGTGGTCGCTCAGTCTAGCGAATCTAACCAAATCTGATAATCAAGGACCCATGATAAAGGAGATGTGTGGCATGCATTTTCTGTTGTTAAAGTGACCTTAGAGCGCTAGTAGAAGTCCAGCTTAGCTCCAGTATACGGGATATTTTAATTTCTTGTTATTCATAATACATAATCTCTTCTAATAATAAGGAGAATGTGTGTGTTTCTGTGTGGGCGTTTATCGGCGCTCTACAGGTGAGACCGCTGGACCTAGAGCTACGAAATTTGGCACAAACATACTTTGGAGGGTGGGAATGTGCACTTCAGAGCCCTTTTTTGAAATTTTAATTAATTCAAAATTAAGCGAAATTTTGGTGCTTCTCCTTAATAACTTTCGAAACTATTACAGCACAATAATAATTTTTACACCATCTGAAAGCGCAAAAATTATCTTTTCGGCGAAATTTCGGCGTTTTTCCCTCATAACTTCCGAAAATATTACAGCAGAAAAAATCATTTTTACACCATCTGAAAGTGCAAACACTTATCTTTCCAATGATAGAAATTAAATTTCCATACAATGTTTTCTCGAATTTTAATAAATGTTTTAAAGTATTTTTTGGCATTATTTACTACAATACTTTTCATTGTTGCAACGCAACTCAAACCGTTTTCATTGTTTAAACAAATATATCTACTATCTCTCTCTGTATATATATATATATATATATATATATATTGAAAATGCCCTAATATATGGATTTCCTATTAATTTCATGCTTGCTTATATTAACAAAAAATTGTTAACACCTTTAAATTAATAGTACATTAGAATTGATTAATTTAAATTATTCATATCCTTTTATTTCAGTTAGATTTTGGTACATCTTAACATTGGTAGATGGCGCCACTATTATTAGAAATAGTTTGCAAATGATAATATGTAGAATTACATCATTATTTAAATGTTTATATCAAAATAAAATAGGTTAATATAACGTTTTAAAAAAATATAAATTTATAGTTTAATTTATTAATGATGATTTAATATAGTATATATAACACATTTTAGTTAAAATATTTTCACAATAAATGCGGAACTGTAATTCGTATTTAGCTTTTGGCATTTTCTGCTATGACTTTGAATCAGTAAGCATTTAGTTAATTTTCTCGTTCTTTTCTTAACACTTTGGAGATTTACTCCTATAGTTGTTGCCTTTTTCCAACAATTGGCCCTCACGGAAGGTTGGTGCCTATAAATTTCGAAATAATTTGACATAATCGATTCCTAAGGTCGATTGGCATTTGATTGTTGGAATTCCATATCTGGATTGGCTTTTTCATAGTAATAGTTTTTAATCTTAGTAGCTTTCTGTGTTTCATTGTGTGAATAGTATTAGGTTATATTGTTTATTATATTTAATTTTAAATGAGGGTTTAATAGATGTATATGATGAAGATGCTATTTGAGTTTTAATGGTTTATATATATATATATATATATATATATATATATATATACAGAGAGAGAGAGATAAATATGCATATTTTTCTTTCTTGTTGTAATCTGAGATAATATCCTATTACATTTTGCTTTCATATTTTATTTCATCAAACTTTTTATAAAATCTGTAAACCTAGCTTTCCGAGATATTACTTTGCTATCCATTAAGCTGAATGGTTATGGTAGCTATGTTTTCATTCTTTTCTCAGCACGTTTTAATCCTGCTAACATGCCGCTAGCCATAAAATATGTTGCGTCATTTTAATATTGAAATAAAATGCATATTTTACAGGAGGAATAAGAAAGTGAAGATAGTGCCGAGAACATGGAATTAGAGGTTATATGACGTGGTCAGCTATTTGATTCTTTTAGGAACATTTATGCAGACAATGAAGCTAAGAGATCAAAGGTCACTAATAGAACATGGGTTAAGTATCTACCACAATATGTATCTACCACAATCTGAAGTTTAAAATTACGGTGTTAAGAGAACTCTGAATATAAAATGGTGCAAGATTCAATTGAAATCGTATTCCAGGCGAACAAGCTGGTCGCAGAAGGCGGCTTGTGAAAACACAATCCGACTAGAATAATCACCCAATTGCCTTTAAATAATAATTCTAACTCGTCCTGCATTCCATACATAGAACATGCTAAATCCTTCCTTTCTCATAATAATAGTTACAATTCATAAAATTTAGCAAAATTAATTAATTAAATTTAAATAAATGAAATTAAAAACATATTTTGCATTAAATAGAAAGGCGCATATGCAGCCGAATCTAATGAAATACAAAAACAAATAAGAGAAATTTAAATTAAAAGGAAAATAAATTAAAAGAAACAAAAAGTAAACATTAATAATAATGAAAAATAATGAAAACAATAAACGTTTTTGCGCGCAAACGCAGCAGCAAAAAGTAATTGCTTCAACAGAATATTTTTTTAAAAATAATACAACAAAAACTATAAAATAAAAAAACCAAAGATTCTCTAATACTTAGAACACTTTAATTAGAAATTATTCAAAATGGAAAGGAACTAAAATGGCGCACTCATCAGAAACCACACGCCAATTTTAGTTCAAAAAAAGAACAAAATTTTCTGTGGAAAGGAATGACAAAGAGTCAAAATTTGTTCCTTCCTGTGGTCTGAATTTTGTCCGGCCACCAAATAAAGAACATAAATCCAAAAAATTACCAAATCCATAATCAGAAAAAAGATAAAAAATTCACCTTCCTTCAAAAGCAAGCCAAGCAGAAAAAGAACGCTATAGATAAAAACAATCGACGATCTAGAAGCTAGCCAGTAACTCCATCTATGAAGAAAAATTCGAACTATCTCGCAGGAGAACAAAAACTATTTTTGATTAAGAGATCAAGTTTAAGGAAACCATATGGGTATCCGTTATCCTTTAAGTTATTATTTAAATTATCTAAGGCTTTAACTAAAGTAGAGTGGTTATTACAAATGTGTTTAATCCTATTAATTTGAGAAAAAATAGAGTTCTTTAGGATTTTAAAATGAAGACTTGTCTAAAAGGTGCAAAGTGAAATAGCCTTGAATTTTATTCTTTCCTCTTGTCAAATATTCCAACTGAAATATCTGAATTCAAAATTTCAATTTCTAATTCCAAAAAATTACATTTGTTCAATTCATTATTAGTTTTATTTAATTTGAGTTCTTTTGGATAGCAGCTAAAAATGGAGTTAACATTATTATGATTAAAGACCTAAAGGTCATCGATGAATCGAAAACCATAAACAATTTCATTATTAATTAATTCTCTCTCAAATGAGTGGAGAAATAAATTGGCTAGTGCACTTGAAAAACAACAACCCACAGGAATACCTAGAACCTGCTTATAGTAGTTAATTCCATTAAAGAGATAATTTTCACAAATATTTACCCTGCAAATTTCTAACCATTTATTTTTATCAATTAAATCAGTATTAAGGTATAAATCACATAAATTAGAGCACACTTCAATTAATTTATTTTGTGGGAGGCTAGTATAAAGATTTTCAAAATCAAATGTATAAATGCTATAAATTTTCTTTTCTTTGATAAAGTCCAAAATTTTAGTGTTATTGTCAATAATGAAGCTCTCTTTCTCTTTGATTTTTTTAAGAATAATTTTTAGAAATTTAAAGAAGGATTTGCCAAAATAATAATTATAACTATCAGTGCTACATGTAACAAATCTAAATTTTCAGGGATTTTTATGAAATTTTATAGTGGGGAAAAGGTAAGGATAATTTAAATTACTGGTTTTAATTTTAGTTTTTTTTAGCAAGTGCTAACATTCTTTTGTCAAGTTCTTTTTTGCCAAATTTTATTAATTGATACGTATTATTTGAATTATATTCATTAAGCATTATTTCCTTGAAGTGAAGTTTACGCATTATGCAAAAATTATTTCCTGCCTTATCAACTGTGGTAATAATAAATTTCCCCTTTAAAAATTAAATTTCTTTTTTAAGATGCTCGTTGAAGAAAATACCTCTATCACAAATTTTGCTTTTGTTATTATTAATTCCATTTTTTGTTTCCATTAGGATTCTCTGCTTCCATTCACCAAATCCTTCAATGGGCCAATGATATTTCCTGGCAATATTTGCAATAAAAACATCTAAGTCTCGATTAATGGAATTCACCTTTCTAATTTGACTAACTCTATTCCTTAACCTAAATTTAGTTCTCTTTAACATAATATCTCTAAGAGATTTGGATTTAACAATATTCAAATTACCAGTGATTATGTGCCCCCTATCCTTATCAATAAAGTCCTTATAGTCTTCTTCAAAACAAAAACAGTGTGTATTGTTGATCTCATTTAAATTTTTACAAAAGAAATTATAGTTGCAAATTTGCTTTTTAAGAGTCCTTGAGAATTTGAATGCAGTTGAAATAACAGAAATATCCTTAACAGGAAACTATTTTTTATTGTCATGTAAAATTTCAGTCAACTTTATTGCTTCAAATGAGATATCAAGAAAATTAATAACACAAAATTCCTTTTTCTCAATTTTGTTAATTTTAAAAAGAAGTTTATTATTAGTAATTCCTAGTTTAAATTTTACCAGATCAAAGAAGACAAATTTAATATAACCGTTATTAAATTTTAATTCCTCAATTTTATTATTAAAAAACCATTTAAGTCTATTGTTTTTAATTTTAAATATAAAAATAAGTAATAGGTTAAATAATAAGGTTAAAAAATAAGTTAAATTTTAAATAGTAATCTCCCTAATACTTGCATTAGACATTTAACACGCAATGGTTCCCCATCTTTACTACGATACCTATACATTAATGTTAGCTTTTTCGTGTTGTAGGTCATCATTTCCATTCATCATTATTCCTTTTATTCACACTACGATAATCAAGACATTTTGTTTTTTCCTTTATTTTGTTGTCAATTCAAACATCAGCTTTGCAATTTTTTTCTTTTGACATTCTTCTGTATGCTGTAATTCTTTTTTTTGCGATTCAATAAAGTCCATCTACGTCTGAACCAAACTGGACCTGAGCTCTAGAGACGGTGATGAAGTGTGGTTTTCAAGGTGTTAAAGGTAGGAATTTCAGGAATAACTGCCCAATATTTTTGTTTCTATTTGGCGGAAAAACCCAAAAAATATAGCAATTACCTCGACTGCAGTGAACAGTTCGTTGCTGAAACGTTCATCGATCTAATAGATTTTAGCAGTCGTAATTAAGACCACAGTCAGAGGATAAAACCGCATATTTACGGATCCTACTATGGTTTGGATTGAGGTTGCTTTTCATTGTCTCTCAGCGTCACATGACTTCGTTTGCTTCTGAATGATGTCATAGGAGCGCGCTTAGTTTGGATTTCGATTTTTGCCTTAGCTATTGCAACATGGAGGAACCAAAATTATATTTATCTTGAATTCACCATTCCCTTTAGAAATATCCAAATAATCGTATTTAAAAGATAATTTTGGTTTTCCTCAAGGCGACCTCAATCCAAACCATAGTAGGATCCGTAAATATGCGATAGGAACCCATAATCATCTTCCTTCGACTCATGTTTCTCAGCCATGCCATGCCTTAATCTAACAGACCACTGGCCATAGGTCTGGGTTTATTCAGCAAAAATACAGTTATAAATACAGATAGTTATATATAGTTATATTACGGATAAATATTTTCAGCAACCAACAACGACTCTAAAAATTAACATACAAGGAAGGAAACTAACTCATTTTGCACACTCATTGTATTACGTTTTACAATTTAAGACTAAGCCCTTTTATTTTGGTTCCTCAAAACATTGAATGAAAACAAAGGCTTTCTTCTGAATACGTCCTAGAACATTCTCGTTGATTATCAATTACTCACTGCTTCTTGCATTCTAATCATTACTGTAAAATAAGAACAAACTTGATGAATGTGTTTCAGCCTGATAATTAGAACGCAAATGTATTCTTCTAATTCTAGTTTCCGTTCATGTCGCCCTAAAGCATGTTTGTTGACGTAACTCCACCCTTTGAAATTGATTACTATCGCTTTCATGGAACGCTTCAGTACTTGTTTAAAGTGAACACTTTTCCTTCCTTTAATATATTAATGTAAAACGAGAAAGAAAAATGCTTCATTTAAGTTACATTGTTAAGCATGCTGCGAAAATGCTGAATAACGAGGAGATTCTAGAAACAAATTCTGATTTCTAAGAAGGATTTGTTGACGCATGAAGCCCTGTATTGAGACAAATAAATTAATTGTAAATATTTGAATATATGTTAGGCTGATTAAGTTTTGTTTTTGGTGGTGTTTTGTGTGGTAAAAGCAACCAGGTCCAAATAGATAGATAAATTTGTGGAAAACTACTGGTAAAATTTTGTTACGTTTTAGTATGTTAGTCGCTACGACTCACGTCTGAAATTCGAATAATCTGTCTAATTAGATGACTCCTTCTCTGCTATCTGTTAGCTACAGTAGAGGAGGGGTCTTCGGATTAGATAGTAGGTAAGAATTGTATTTTATCGCCCTGTGAATGGTATTTGATTCACGTGGCGATTAATGTGTTAAAATAAGGTTTTGTTAAAAGAAATACTTCAACAACTCTAAAAAAGATATTTATGTCCGTGGTAGTAATAGTAAAAAAAATGAAACACTGTAATAAAAATCTTAGTAGAATTAAAATATGTTCGTGAAGCTCATATTAACCACTTAACTCCATAATATTGTACATAACGGCGTACGGGAAAGAAGAGATTGCGTTCATCATTAATGTTTTTCCCGTATTTATTTTTAGATTCATGTATAATGAAGTTAGAAATGAGATTCCGTTTTTTCAGGTTTCAATGACTGACGAACGTTAATACACCATTTGTCTGTCAATACATTCATATTATAGTGAAAGGAATACTTCTGTTTGAACGGCTGGTACGCTATCTCCTAACAACAATAATCTGCTGTATATCATGAGAAAACTCCACCTATATTCTTTTAAATGTTAATCCAAGTTTCTTGAGACACAGAGATATCGTAACATCTTAGAAAATAATGATGTTATTTAGATATGATGATTAAGCGATAGCATTACATTAAATATTTATTAGTTTAATTTTGTTGATATCTTTTTGGAAATTAATAAGTTTCAAAACTGCCTAACGTGGTCGTTCCCTGTTGCCGTGATATCGTCGCAACTACTGAGAAACGGCTTACGATAGCTTCCAAGAAAATTTAAAAAAATTTAGAAAAATCGCAAACACGAAAAGACAAGATATTCCCTTTTCACATTGGAAATAAATATAGACTACTTACAAGATAACACAGAATACTTAGAAATACAATTAAGTGAGTCAAATGTCTAATTTTTGTAAGATGAATATTAAAAATTTCCGAAAGGTAGACAGTTTTAATGGTTGAATTGCAGTCACAAAATGAAAGAAGATTGAAACAAGTAGAATGATAAATAAAATATACATACTTTTTCAACACACAATTAAATATATTTTTATTGTTCATTTACAATAAGTTGGAAAATTATTGGAAGATACCAACATTTTTGTTCAGGGATTGATTTAAGTAATAAAAAAGGGAATAAAAAAATCAAACAAAGTTCTTTTTTATTGTTTCTCTATCACATCACATTCACGGGGAAGATAAAAAGTTGAAAAGCCCAAAGAATCAGAGGAAAACGTTGGTAACGATTTTATTTTTGACTTTTCAAAAACTAAACGAAATAATATTTCGCTATTCAAATATTTACCGAGTGCGCAAATGCATTAATAAAACCAAACCCATCGGCACTTAAAATAGCTTGAGAATATTCAACAGCCATTTGGTGCAAAAATAACTTTTTGATGCCCCGAGAGCTACATACCATCCGTGAAAATTTCCATTCTTTGTTATTTCCGAAAGAAATCGTATTGGTCGGCAAATAAACGAAGTTATTGCTCTTGAGTTTGCTGTACTGGAGCATATTTGCATCCGTTTTTTTTTCTTTCATTTCCTGTTTCTTTTTTGATGACAGGGAATAGAATAAATAGATAGACCAATTTGGAACAAAGAGCTCAAATAATGTCAGGAGGTTTGAGATAAATCGAAGAACAATTATGAGCATTTTTGCAGTCATTCTTCTCTGCCTTGCCTATATATTTTTATGTAAAGCGAGACACAGCTTATAAGAAAGGTCAACCAGCGAAATCGGTGTTTGTGAAAAGAAATTGATTAAGTTAGTGGCGAGTGCGTTCACAACTCGATGCACTTTGGGAGCAGAATGTAAATAAGGTAATACTGAATCAACTGTTACTGAAAAACCAGAAGAAATAAGATTACAGAGATATATTACTCTTTTTTTATTTTTATGAAAAAGGAATGTATGAATAAAGTTTTCTGCAAGTTTTTGTACGCGTATTTTGAAAGTATAAATAAAATCTGCTTCGCTTTAAAAAATTCATAGTCTTTCTACGACTGCTTTTTTCAATACATATACACGAAATTTTTAAGTGAAACTGTCAAACACAGTTAATTTGAAATTAACCTCTTTGAATTAAATTTTAAAATACTTATAACACTTATTGATACACAATTAATCAGTGTTTCCCCTTAGCTGTGTCGTATAATTTCTCAATATGTCACAACTTTTGCATGTATAAAAAAGGAACTTCATGCATGTATAAAAAAGGAACTTCATGCATGTATAAAAAAAGGAACTTTGGACATCTTCTCCATAACCAAATGTGTCCAAAATAGGACCCATATCCATATTTTTGGTGTAAAGATCATATGCTAAAATTCATTTATCTCGCTCCTCTCGTTTTTAAATTATCGGCTTCGTATATCCACGGAGAGACAGATAGACTTCCTGAAGACGAATTTTGTCCAAAATTCGATGCAGATCTATAGTTGAGGCCGCGGTGACCTAGTGGTAAGGTCCCGGCCCTGGGACCGGAGGGCTCCAGGCCCGAAACCCGATTCCACTGAAGATCCGTCGTGTATTGGGCCTGCTGCACGCTAAATCCTGCATAGGAGGCCAAACGCACTGCTGTATGTGTGGTGCGGAAGTTTGGAGACTGGCTGCCAGCTAAGGCGTCACCTGACAGAGGTTCAAAATTACGAGGTCCGTCCCAAAATAGCCCTCGTGTTGCTTCAGAACGGGACGCTAATATAACTAAAATAAGATCAATAGATTTGGTGTTAAGTCCAAATACAAGATTTCATTCTTCCGGCTTGCTGCGTTTTTTGAAATATTTTTCCTCAGACAGACAAACAGATATAAATCCAAAAATGTTGTTGTTGACCTCGGAGAGTTTTAAATCATCGGAAGATTCATCGAAATCTCGAGGTTGAATCTTTGACGATTACAATACTTTCTCTATGTATACGAGAAAGTAAAAATTTGATTATAACTTTAAACTTAAATTCGAAAATCCTTTTTACTCAGTTTAAGATATTTTATAATCGAAAATAGCTTTTAAATTATTCGATAATTATTTCGAAACTGATAATTAAACCAAATACAAAACTGCCCATTAAATTTTTTCTCAAAAGGAAACTTTTTCGTCGGTTATAGTTCACCATACCATATATTCTACAGGATCAATAAAGGCACCCAGTTTCTGGAAGTTTCTCCCAATTCTAGAAGCTAATTAATAAACAAGGCCTTCTCTCCAAAATTTGCATGCGAATTTTAATTAGAAGCACGTGCTTTAGTACATCAAAGGTACAGGAAGTTGAGACTAATAAGCTTTTCGTCATTATGAAGGAATGCGAAATATTTTTCGTAGTTTCTTTACTACCTCAAGAGCTCCACGAAACAAAAAATTCATTAAAGTTATCAATAAATTCAACAGTCAATTTAGGATGGGCACGTTCTTAAAATTAATTTAATAAGAATATAAGCTGTAAATTATGGACTACATTAATGGTTTTTTATTCGTCTCATTTCTTACATCTTTATTCAGGGAAAAGATTAATTCGTTATTTCTGTACTACTCATTAAACGAAATTTGCATTAACTCAGAAAAGAGAAAGGCGGATCTTAATTTAGGGTCCAAATTAAAGTAGGAAAGAATATGGTGCAACTATGTATGGGACCTATAAGAGAGAGAAGTATAAAGTGGTCTATCTTGCTTTGCACATTTAACCAGTTGGAATGTTCTCCACTGAGCTATATATTTCAGCAATACCCGAGATTTCTGCTTAGTTTCGCTGTGTACAGAATAGAAACGAGTAGGAAATGTTACTATATTTTCTTTGACCTATTGTTTCCAAAATATGGCTCAGATCTACATTTTGGTGTTTAAGACCTTATACCAAATTTTATTTATCAAGCTTATTCCATTTTGTGGTTATCTCTTTCACATGCACAAGAATAGCCAAACCAGTCGACAGTCAACCAGTAAACGGATATTTAACACCTTAACGGTCGCGCCCGTCATATTGATGTGCATCGAATTACAGCATTTTCAGGTTTACAAACTAAAATTTAATCATTAATTAGTTTTATGATTCATTGCGCTTAGAAGTATCATTTTAACACTCACCTGCACTGATATACAGACTTTCTATGAACAGATTTCGTCCAAAGATTAACGCAGAGATTTTTGCTGTAAAGACCACATCGAAATTCCATTTTTCTAGATCTTTCCGCTTTTAAATTATCCTGTGCAGAAACAGAACGACAGAAGAGCAGACGTGATTCGAAAAATGATTTTTTTTATCAGACTCGGGAAGGTTTGAAATGTGGAGGTTTATGAAAATATCTAGATATAATATTTTTAACGATTCCAATACTCCCTCTTAATTAATAATACAGTATAATTCGACACGAGAAAGTAAAAATGCGTAAGATTTCCGCATGCTGAAGAATGTGACTAGAACCAAAATCAATGTTTCTGTCCAAAGACAAACAGTTTTATCTATATAGAATATTGAAAATGTTTTTAAGTTAACGTCATTTAGTGATTTCATTTCAAATTTTCATAGTCTTAACATGTTAAATAAACAATTGCTTCGTGTTTGGAAAACAATATTTCTGATCTCTAGGTACGAAAAATTTGGGAATAATGAAAAAAATATTTCAGTTTTTCTCCTTGAAAATTGGAGATTAATATTTCGGCTTAAAAATTTTATTAAATTTACTTAGCATAAAGCACAATTAATAATATTTGCCAATAAAGAATTCGCTCATTGAAGACCCAGTAAAAACAGCTCAATCCTTTGACTTTAAAACGTTGATTGACTCTCAGGGAGGACGCCAAAACAGGATATCGTCGCTTAACAGGCAACACCACGTTTCTCAATTTTTTGAAATTTCAAAGAGGAAGATTCAAATGAATTTTTCACAACCAATAACGAATATTTCTAATTTTCTTTTAAGTCTGGTTGGAACATGTGGTCTCATGTTTATAGTAGATCTTTAAAAATTTCAGAAATATTCGTTATTGGTGCGAAAAATTCATTTGAATCTTCCTCTTTGAAATTTCAAAAAATTGAGATACGTGGTATTGCTTGTTAAGCGACGATATGCTTAAATACAAGATTGAGATTTTTATACTTTTTTCATTCTTTAGTTATAGAAATAGATTCTTCACCGCTTCTTAAAACTACGCCAAGATTAATCTAGTGTAATTTTTCTCAATTTAATAATTTCTAGAAAAGTGTAAATTTTCAAGATTTCTATTTTTTTGCAGAAAATGCATGAACAAATAATTTTTAAAAAAGAAAAATAAATAAAAGTTTTGCTTCGATTTCCACATCTGCATTGAAATTTTTCAACAATAAATTAAACCTGCATGCTACATATTCCTGCGCATTGCTCCATTATTAGAATAATAAATAATGAATTATACCCGTTTCCATGACCTTCTTTCAAAAATATATAACAGACATTCCAGCAGCATTCCTTTGTTATTTTTATTCTTTTTCTAGGTAGTGATAAAGATAGTTTCTTACGAGAGCAACCAATTAATGGTTTCCACCGAGGCAAAACATGACAAAGAATGAATAGTTTACGGCCTAGCACTCACATAAACATGCTATTATTAAATTCCTAGAAAACATTAATTTTCTCTTATTTATATAACTAGAAAATAAACAAACAAAAATATTTCCATAAGGTTTCTTAATAAGCCTTTTCTTAATAATAATGCAATTAAATATTTTTTTAAAGTAGAGTTGGGTAGAAACAATTGAAAAATAATTAGAAATTATGTGAACAATTTGATTTTCTTAAAGTTTTCTGTAGAATACTTACACCTTAAGTTAGTGCACTGAAATGTAAGCTATTCTTTTGTGAAAAACTGTTGAAAAACGAAGATTTAAAGGACTTTCCCGCAAGCAACATGAATAAATCAAGTATACTTGAAAGCTCATCGTATAAAAAATACGCAGAAAGAATTTTAAGCAGAAATTATATTTGAAACAATGTTCCCACTTTTTAAATCCTTGGGAGAAAAGTTTTAGTATTTTTATCAAGCATATTAATGAAATGAATTGTGAGCAATGCTTAAAAGTGCTAATATGAAACTGTTAATTATAGTAAATAATACAGCTGCTTGAAGATCTTTAATTATAAAAAAATCCTGATTTTCACAAATTTATTGTTGTCATTTTGCATTAAGATTTAGATGTCTAGACTCCTAAGAAAAAGTCTCCCTCATCCAATAATTCGATCGGGTTCGAAAAAGCAGATAAAGGCTGTTTTGGAAGCACAGAAATGAAATAAATGACATAAATTATTAACTTCCTCCAAAATTCCAAGAATCTTAATTTCAGAAAGGGGCGTAAGAAGAAAGCAATTAATCTATTTTTTTTATACTGGCATGATAAAGTTAATAAAGGGTTAGTAGTTAGTGTTTTCATTTGGGTTTAGGCAAGTGCTGAGAATTATCGTGAATCAAACAGATGGTTTCTCAATTTCAAAAAGAAAATTATTTCAGAATATTCAATCACTGATCAAATTATTTTCAGCGTTTTTCAACACCTATGCAAAAATCCTTGAATACCGAATATACACGACAGGTTTCGGTTGGGAAAAGCATTTTTAAATTTTTTTGCTAATTAAATGTTTTAAAAATCGATCTAGAATAATGGAAATATTCATTACTCTAGCATGTAAATTTCAGGTGTGTGCTTGCAGTAGGCTTGATTCTCTGTGACTGTTTCAGCAACGGAAAAAAATATATAGCTATATCCTTTTTTTATTATTTTCTTCTCTATTCACACTGGAAAGTTCACGAAATCGTACGAAAACACCAATAATAAATGAATATTCTCTAATCGATGCGCATTCCGCTAATCTTCATTTTATTTGATATCCAGGTGATATTACAAATATCAAGTTCTAAAAGCTGAAATCAGAATGTTCTCTTATTAAACTTTTCGGATTTCAAATCCTTCATTTCGAAAACTTTGTGCCACGTATTTCTAGTGAACTCCCAACTTTCAACTTTACATCATATTTTCAAGGCCTATTTTTGAAAAATCTTCTTTACCCGCCATCTTTAGTCAATAAATCTTTGTCGAATTTATCATCTTGAAGTAAAATGTTGGTTTAAAAAAAACAAATATCGAAATATCCTTTGCGTTTCTTATGAGTATTTAGTTACATTTAAATACATTTTTTGTGAGAGATGGCATTTTTTCCTTATTTTCTGGTTTAAGTAATTAAATTTTAGATTTTTTCCAATTTTCTTTATATTCTCACGCAGTCCATTTTGTTATTTCACTCCTCTCTCAAGGGGGAAACTCATATGCTGAGAAACACTCCTTTAGAATATTTCTTTTATGTTCTCACGCAGCCCATTTTGTTATTTCACTCCTCTCTGAAGGCGGAAACTCATATGCTGAGAAACACTCCTTTAGAATATTTCTTTTATGTTCTCACGCAGCCCATTTTGTTATTTCCTCCTCTCTGAAGAAACTCATATGCTGAGAACACTCTTTTAGAATATTTCTTTTATGTTCTCACGCAGTCCATTTTGTTATTTCACTCCTTCTGAAGGGGAAACTCATATGCTGAGAAACACTCCTTTAAATATTTCTTTTATGCTCTCACGCAGTCCATTTGTTATTTCACTCCTCTCTGAAGGCGGAAACTCATATGCTGAGAAACACTCCTTTAGAATATTTCTTTTATGTTCTCACGCAGTCCATTTTGTTATTTCACTCCTCTCTGAAGGAGGAAACTCATATGCTGAGAAACACTCCTTTAGAATATTTCTTTTATGATCTCACACAGCCCATTTTGTTATTTCACTCCTCTCTGACGGGCGAAACTCATATGCTGAGAAACACTCCTTAAGGATATTTCTTTTATGTTCTCACGCAGCCCATTTTGTTATTTCACTCCTCTCTGAAGGAGGAAACTCATATGCTGAGAAACACTCCTTAAGGATATTTCTTTGAACAATTTATTTCTATGATACTGTTATCAACTTTAAACATTTAATAATTTAATATATTTTTGAAAATTTTCTAAGAATATAACACTCAGCTGTATTTGGTGTGTTTCCATACACCAAAGATATAGCCGTTATCATGAAAGAAAAATTGAATGTAAATGAATGGAAACTACTTTTATTATATATACGCCCAATAACTAGTCAAAATGAGCCATAATTTATTAAAATTTTTCTAAGTCATTTGTTTAAGTTATATCGCTTAAATTTGATAGAAAACTTGATAAAGAGATGATGCATTATATAAAAATCAGGTTGACGAATTAAAGCATAAATAATGAATTTAATATCACTTAAACTATTTCAATTAGCTAAAAGTGATACTAATATTCACCCATCAAATGAATTTTGTATATTTGTTACTAAATTCTGATCTAATGCTAACTGCTAGGGTTCGAGACTGATTCAGTCAAACATCCGGCTATATGGGGGGGGGGGAGTCCGATACCCGTCAAACATGTCACTGTTCAAAAGTCTTCCCGTTGGTTAAAGGAGTTAAGTTTGGAGAAGAGGGTGCTAGTTCAGGTGTCACCTATATCAATGACCTAGTTTCAAGATTACTAGATCCGTTCCAAAAATCTCTCCCGTAGCTTTTAACGGGATCTAAATGATCTAAATAAAAATAAGCTAATCGAACTAAATTCTTTTAATTACTTAATTTGTCTTTTTAACGGTTCAATAATTGGAACTGAAATTTTCTAGACAAAATAAAATCACCTTATTGTGAAATCCAAGTTTATTTATTACTTCACCCATTGAGTTTCAGCGAATAAAAATATATGACAGCTATGAAATTTAAGTATTCATGAGAAACAATTATTTTATCTAGACGATAAATGCAAATATATTTGTCCTTCTATTCTGAATGACTTAAATTCTTGAACTTTATTTGATATTTATGAGAGTAATAAATAAACCAATATGTAACAGTTGAAATCTTATCATTACAAAAGCGCAACATACAATTTAACTCGTTATCATACATTGTTGATTAATTTTCTAAAGATGTTATTTTTATCCAATTTATGCCGTAGTTAATGATTAAATCTAGAACGAAACTCCAGCCTGCATTTTGTCGTTTTCTAGCTTATCTCCAGTTATAATGAGCTAGCAAAGATATAACTTTGACTAACTAGATTGCATTTTGTTCAAGTTATCAAAATGAATTGTTCCTTTTTGTTCTGATTAGGCTTCTGTTCGTGCAATCTTGAAAATATCAACAACTGTTTTATTATTTTGAAACCCTGCTAATGAATCGGAAGTGAATTTCCGGTTTTTAGCTTTATGTAGTTAACTAGTTGGAGGTTCTTAAAATTTTACTGATTAGAAACAAGTTAATGGACGAATAAATTATAAACTTGAATTCCAAGATATTATTCCTTCGATTTTTTAGCTCATATTCCACATATCGCTTTATTTGCTTTCTTTCATTTTTAAAAAAAATATATATTTATGTACATAGTCATAGTCATGGCAAAAATAAACAACGATATTTTCCCTTGAAGTTATATTGTTAACTCAACAGCTTTAATTTTACTTCTCTTCCTCCGATTAATGCAATCTTCTAAAACAAGTCCACATTCAATGTCATTGAATTATTTCTGGAAGGTGTGTTGCGCTAATTCAACTTCATCTAATAAAATACGTTTCTTCACAAAAGTTAAAAAACAGAATTACAAGATAAAACTTCTCGATTATTTCTTAAGCATTTGCATGATTTATATGAAGTAATTTATTAGAATTTATGTGAGTTTATTTTCAATAATTATGAATACTTATTAGTTTTATCTTCACGTTATAAAATACCTATAACAATATCTCAACAGTATATACTAGGAATGGGGAATTTTTTTGCTTTGAAAGGCCCCATTAAATTTTGGCAGCTGGCCAAAAAGTCGCAGGAGAAAAATCCTTAAGTTTGTTGTTCTGTAATTATTATTATATTACAGACAAGTATATTATTTCTATGCAATTTGTAAATAACTGGTAAGGCCGCATAAGAAACTCAAAAAGGCCGGATTCTCAGCCCTGGAATATACTGTCGTACTTCTTTATAAGTTAGATTTTTAAGAAGTATTCAGAAATGCTTGTGATTTGTTTTATTGATACTTTTAAATATTAATTTTTTTTTCTTTTCCAGGTATAATGATTGTTATCACGGCAATTGGGAACATGCTAGTATGTCTCTCCGTGTGCCTCGTACGCAAATTAAGACGAGCTCCAAACTTTCTCCTAGTGTCCCTGGCAGTGTCCGACCTGTGTGTTGCCCTACTCGTCATGCCATTGGCTCTGCATTACGAGTTGGCTGGCGATTGGAGACTGGGTGCAACAATTTGCGACATGTGGGTGGGATTCGACATCACCTGTTGCACAGCATCCATCCTGAATTTATGCATGATTTCAGTTGATCGTTATTTGGCTATTACGAAACCTTTGACTTACGGCGTCAGGCGTCGATCCAGACGGACTTATGTCAGCATTGGAGTGACGTGGGTGATGTCAGCACTAGTCAGTGTCCCCCCTTTACTGATTCTTGGCAACGAGCATGGTTCTGAAAGCAATCCTACGTGTGACGTCAGCCAGAACTTCGGCTACCAGTTATATGCAACACTGAGTTCTTTCTACATCCCGATGCTCGTCATGGTTTTTATGTACTGCAAGATATATTTAGCAGCAAAAAGAGTCGTCGAATCGGACAAGAAAGGACGTCTAGTCGCACAAAGGCACCTTTCTCATAGACGTGAGAGCAGTGCCGCCTATTCTGCAATGTGGGATTCAAAACCAGAAAAGTTGGATGTATTTGTACAACTAAAAGCCCCTGAACTTAACAACCACCACCGGCATTCATCAGTGGATAAAGGGGAAGGCAATAATTCTAAGATGTGCACGTTAGAAGCATACAAAGTAGGAGACAGGGCGGTGACAGCAGTTCATCGGCCCAAAATATCCGCCATTGTAAAAGATCGTAAAGCCTCTATAACCCTCGGCATCATAATGACAGCCTTTGTCGTATGTTGGCTACCGTTTTTTGTTGTTGCACTTCTTCGATCCTTGTTCACTAACTTGTGGGTGCCACATGTAGTTAGAAGTTGCGTATTGTGGTTAGGCTATGCTAATTCTATGCTCAATCCTATCATTTATGTTACATTTCATCAGGACTTTCGACGTTCTTTTAAAGAAATGCTCTGCTTTAGATGTCACTTGGTGAACGAGACGTTTCGCGAAGAAGCATATAAAGATCAGTATGGAGAAACACCTCTGTGCTCAGGTCCTCCTCAGTCAACGTGGCCGTCTTCAAGTTGTAAATCCTTCAATGCACCACGACCTTCTATTTGTGGAACCTCTCGTAAACTGGATTGCTGCGGTACAAATAACAAACAGATGCAAAGTACGTTTATGTGAAAAAAATTATCTATATACCTTCAAGAAATGAGTGCTATTTTTAAATCTATTGTAAAATTGTGATACATTTTTGATGAGCGGTGAGTATAAAGACTAAAACAGTACGAACAGAAACTATGGATTGTGAAATTAAAATAATCATTCATAAACGTATCAGGAATCTGTAGAAATTAATGATATCAGTATTTTTCTGAAGATGCTTACGAATCTTACAAGTATTTATTACCTTCTGTCGAAAGCCAAAATTTATTATTTTAACTTTCAAAGAAGTATGTATTAGGTAATAATTCATCAGAATGAGGGAATTCTTACCCAAGATTACAAGTTCAATTCCAGCCAAGCAAAGAAGAAACGAAGAAAATAATATTTACGATAGTTATTGAAAGGGAAATTTATTTTAATAATCTAGATTTTAAATGAATTCGAGCTTATCATTATTGATTTATCATTCTTAATAAAGATATCATTATAATATATAGAAAAGTGAAACAGTGATTATTTACCTAGAAAACTCTGCACTAATTAATACAATTGATTGGAGAGTTGTAAAACTATTCACACACTGTATGTCAATGGTTATGTACATAGATAGAACTTTGACTGTGTTCACAATTTGTTTCTCTTCATTTTTGTGAATGGGATATTTTTAGTTTCTGCAGATGTCAACCTTTTCTTCTGACTTTTATCAAGCATTTATTTATGTGCACATTTTTATTGTATTTAGGAAATTATTTGAATTTCCATTTCGCAATAAGTTTATTATAAATAAAATAATTATGCAGCCACTCTGTGTGTTACTCATTAACATCAACATAATCAGTAGAGTGGCCGAAATTTCTAAACGCGTTCACCATAACTTGTTACATATTTGTACATATATAGATCTCGTATAACAGTCAAAAGAAGCAATCTGGCTTCAGATGCTCATCAGTCATTACGAAGAACACTGAATTCTTTTTAATTGTTTAAATGCCTTTTTGTATGGCCGGTCCCAGACACCTAATCGACAAATCCTTTTACTGACAATACATTTAGGACTTATTAAATTTGTATACTTCGCCTTTTTTAAAATTAAATCTATGTTAAATATTCTAAGAGTTTCAATAATCACACCATTAATAATTTGTTACGATAAAATTGGAATTTAAAAATAGTTACTAATAATCATAATAATCTATTTGGTATTTTAATCAAATGGAAGCAGTCAAATGTAATTTTGATTGGAAAGTCAAATCTAATGAAGCGCATTAGAACATAAGAACTATTTTACCATCAGTTTTAAAAACTTTCGGATATTTATAATGTAATATTCGAATAAATATTATATTATTAATATTCGATATTATATTCGAATAATATTCATAACATTAAATGCATGATTATAATTACTGATAATTAACTTAAATTAACAACAATATGTAATTCTTATGTTATTATAAGTTAAATGTTTATCAGAATCTGAAGTTTAAATATCTTGCTCAAAGAAACTTAAAGAGCAAAAACAGTTCAAGAGATTCCATTGACATGAAAAACAACCAGTAATGTTTCTAAACAAGCTGGTCGCCAAAGACGTCTAGAAAATAACGATTATAATTCCTGATTATTTAAATAAAATGATAAGTATATTGAAAAAGATCATCATAATTTAAACAAGATTTTAATACTTTATCTTTATATAAGCTTGGATCGATTAGATAGTGTGTAAGTTAACAGCAATCGCGAAATGTCACATAAGCACACAGTACAACTTTAAGAAACAGTGTTGATATTTCGTCTTGAATTACCAACAGCGAAATGAGAAATTAGCATCTCTAGAGGATAGACCTCTTTGGAGAATGATTAGTTGGTAACGTTTATTCCAACAGCGAAATGAGAAATCAGGATCTCTAGGGCATAGACCTCTTTGGAGATTGATAAGTTGGTAACGTTTATTCCAATAGCGAAATGAGAAATTAGCATCTCTAGAGGGCAGACCTCTTTGGAGAATAATTAGTTGGTAACGTTTATTCCAATATAGCCACATTTGCTTGCAGCTTGCTCCACAAGAAGATTGCTTGTGTTTAGTATCATTTAAATTTCTTGTACTTTTCTAGGTCTGTGAGTTTCCTTAAACAACTTATTTGAAAATTAGATAGGGATTAGATTATAATCCGTAAAACAAAAGGGACCTCCACATTTTACTCGTGCCTTTTCTATTTCTTGTATCAATGAGCCTCCTTGATTAAAGGTCTAATACCACGCCTAAGATCTGAGCTTTGAGGTGAAACCAAAAATAACGCAACATTTATATAATAAAATAGAATATTAGTTGAGATAGAATGTCACTATAAACCTAGCAAAAAACTGCATATATTTCAGAATTTAATCACAAATTCAAAAGAGTTTTGTTTGTTGAGGCAATAAAATAATTCAGTAAAATACCAATAGGAAAGTAAAGCTTGGAACTGAAAGAACGATGAAAAAAGATTTAAATACCAAAATACAATGCAGGGTAGAACTGCAATGATAGAAATGAACAAATTATGAAACTTTATATCGTGATTTGCTACTATTGCAATATATTAACGCAATTACTTCAAAGTTAAAAAGTTACAAAGTATTCTTAAAACCTGTATTTAATATAATATGCAAAAAAAAAGAATGGACAGGACTTGAAAAAACTGTAGTAACCTTCAAAAATTAGATTTCGAGATTTTGACGAATATCCGCATTTTAGACATCTTTGAGTCCGAAAAAGAACATTTTTGGAATTATACATGTTTATAAACACGATAACTTAAACAAAGTAGACAGTTGAAATCTGGTACGCGGTCAAATGTGATACAAATTGTGATTTGTATCACATTTGGACAAAGTCCATCTACAGTGGTAGGGGCACCATGGTTCACGCATGAGAAGTCGCCGGATAATTAAACGGATTCTCGTTTCCCCTGGAGGTATAGTAATGGCAGGGCTTGGGTCCTTCCACCAGTGATGCTAAGTGTCTCCTACGGGAGGGCCGGTCCGTGGCCGGTGATGGCAACTAGGACTCCGGCCTCAGTACTCAAGATATTGCAGTGGCTTCATGCAGAAGACCTGGATGCCAAGACAGGGCGGGAGATATAGTTTTCTGGTTACCATTGAACCATTACTCATTTAGTATCTAAATGAGTGCGTCACTTTACATTTTAGAGAAATTAATATGTGTTCTGTAAACGTATAATGCTCATAGCTAACTTTGATAAAAAATATAAGTTTTATAGGATTGGATAATTAATTATACTTAGTAACAATCTGTCATAGAAACAGTAAAGAACACTATTAGACTAATAATAATGTATATTTATATTAACAGGTGATGGAATCAATTTGCGTCTCATCACAATAATATGACAAAAATAACTAATTCCCTATGATATCGTCATGTCCTGTAAGCTGCTCAATGGATTCAAAAATTAAATTTTTCTGGAGATTTTGTCATTTATCAGATAAGCATGAATTGAATCCATTGTTCACTACAAAAACTTCTCTGAACTTTCAAATACGTTTGCAATTTATGAACCTTTAATGTAAACATTAAGTCTGTGCTGTGTAATGCAGAACTTAAAATACTGTATAAAGATTTAAGATTAGAGATTAAGGATATTTTACGATAATAAAATCTATGGATAAAGTTTCAAAAACTTCTTGGTTTGCGGTTAAGGCGCCTGGAAATGCAAGTTTATTTCTCAAACTGAAACGATAGAGGCAGAATTTCTACAGTATTATTTGTAAAATTTTCTAGAAGTTTTTATATTAATCTATACTTTTGTTTTCAACACATACCCTCTGAAAATTAATATTCATTTTAAATTCTATCTTAGCAGAATATTTCACATTTAGCTTCATCAGCCTCTACTTCGGCAGTGTTATTTTTTTCATTCTTACATGATATATTTATTTTTATTTACATTTAATATTGATCGTTTTCGGATGAATTATTTCAAAGGTAATTCTTTTTACAATATTATAAACTAGCTGTTACCCGCGACTTCGTGCGCGAAGAATTTGAATTAATCTTTTTTTTTAATTCACGAATGTAAATGTTTTGTTGCATTTTGAAAGGGGAAAGGAAAAGTTCTGACGGAGATAATACTTAATTGGACGGCTGACAGGAGTGTACTGTACATGTATGCTGATACTTATGTAAATTGTTTATCTATTCTAATATACTTTTGTATATAACATTATTTACACGGATGTAGAGGTTGTGTGGGCTGAACACACGTGAACACGCCATGTATAGTTGCCCATGCGAAAAATATGGTTTTTCCATATGTACATCTGCCACTTTCAGTATCTGGCCCTGAGCCTGGCAAATGACATATTGAAAGGGATTTGTTACCTTCTGAACTAAGATGATAAATCCTTCGGCATTATCGGAAGGCGTGGAATTAAAATACTCTCTCTTCTCCCTATATCAGTCATAACAATAGCTTTCATAACGTTTGGACCTTGGTGTGTAATTTGCGACCGTGTGCCATTGCGCAGTCTCGGTATATCGAGGTTGCGTATTAGTAGTACTGGCACAGCGGCATTCAATCTCGGCTTGTCGGAAGGTGCCCTGACAATTCTAAGATGTTGAAGAGCTCTACAGTATGTGATGTTCCTTGTTAATGCCCATTACCGTATCTACAGATGGATGTTTTGTAATACCTCATTGTGAAATTTAAACAAAACATCAAGAGAATAATTCACTAACGTCATTGGATCACTGTGTAACCGCATTAAAAGCTGCAAATGCAAGGACAACAGGAAACCGGAAGTGTAAAGTCTCCTTTGTTGTTAATGGTCAAAGAAAGCAATATTTTCTTATATTAACTTTAACACTGGCAGAAGCCCGCGCGCGAAAGAGTAATTTCGTTTGAATTTATTTCTATAAGAATAAAAAGACTTGTTAGAAATTACGTTACAAAAATATTTTTAAACCTTACAAACAATCAGAGAAAACATTTCATCGCAATGTAATTAATAGCATTAAAAAGATCATTTTCTGGTCTTTAAAATGGCATAAAAATAATTGTTGTCTAATAAAGATTTCGGAAGTTATTGGCAAAAAACGTCTAAGCAATAGGCTTAAAAGCGGCTAATGTTCGTTATTTAATTAAATATCTTAAGAACTAATTAACTCTGAAAGTTGAAAATAGCACCTTGTGTGTAAATTTCATGTCGCTACCGATCACCGTTTAGGAGGAGTTCTTGTGAACGACCGATCGACCGGCAGACAGACAGATACATGTAATTTCTGCCTTGTTTTATAGATATTTATAAACATAAGCAAAACTTTCAGAAACAAAGATAAATTAGTTCAAAGTCTAACCGTTTCCTAGCAGCGAAGTAGGTATAAATTTGCGTTATTTCAAAATCGTCTGCACGTAAAATTTAAAAAACTAATAAAAATTGAATGAAAAATGTCACAGAAATAAAATTAATATCATTGCAAAGGTAAAATTTTTATCTTTAAGATGGTATAAAAATTATTTGTATCGGATAATTTGTTCCGAAGTTACAGCGGAAAAAAGGATTACGTGATAGTTGATTTAAAAAAATAATTTATTTCACATGTTTTCGCATTCCTGAAGGATCACGTGACCATAGATTGAAAAATAAAAATCTTCATCGCGAATCGCGGAGTCAATGGGCTTTCTTTGTTAACTATTTTTAATCTGTAGTCAAAAATAATTAATTTAACGTGATTTCTCCTAGCCTATGTCCGTTCTCGGGTTTCAAGCTACAACTCTGCCAATTTTCATCCAAATCGGTTTTGTGGTTTGGTCGTGAAAGCTTAACAAACAGACAGACGGACAGACAGACAGACACACTTTCGCATTTATTATATTACTAGCTGTTACCCGCGACTTCGTGCGCGAAGAATTTGAATTATTCTTTTTTTTAATTCACGAATGTAAATGTTTTGTTGCATTTTGAAAGGGGAAAGCAAAAGTTCTGACGGTTGATAATACTTAATTGGACGGCTGACAGGAGCGTACTGTACATGTATGCTGGTATAGTTATGTAAATTGTTTATCTATGATGATATACTTTTGTATACCACGTTATTTGCACGGATGTAGAGGTTGTGTGGGCTGTACACATTTGAACAGGCCACATATAGTTGCCCATGAGAAAAATATGGTTTTTCCAAATGTACGCCTGCCACTTTCAGTGTCTGGCCCTGAGCCTCGCAAATGATATTTTTACAGGGATTTGTTACCTTTTGAACTGAGAGGATATCCTTCGGTGTTATCGGAAGGCGTGGAATTGAAACACTCTCTCTTCTCCCTATATCAGTCATAACAATAGCTTTCACGACGTTTGTACCTAGGTGTGTAATTTTTAACCGTGTGCCATTGCGCAGTCTCGGTATATCGAGGTTACGTATTAGTAGTACTGGCACACCGACTATCATTCTAGGCTTGTCGGAAGGTGCCCCTGACAATTCCAAGATCTTGAAGAGCTCTACAGAATATGATGCTCCTTGTTAATGCCCATTACCGTATCTACAGAAGAATATTCTGTAATATTCACTGTGAAAATTAAACAAAACATCGAGAGAATAATTCACTAACGTCATTGGATCACTGTGTAACCGTATTAAAAGCTGTAAATGCTACCACAACAGGAAACCGGAAGTGTAAAGTCTTCTTTGTTGTTTATGGTCAAAGAAAGCAATATTTTGTTATATTAATTTTAACACTGGCAAAAGCCCGCGCGCGAAACAGTAATTTGGCTTGAATTTATTTCTATAAGAATGAAAAGTATTGTTAGAAATTACGTTAAAAAATAATTTTAAACCTTTATAGCAATCGGAGAAAACATTTCATCGCAATGGAATTAATAGCATTAAAGAGATCATTTTCTGGTTTTTAAAATGGCATAAATATAATTGTTGTCTAATAAAGATTTCAGAAGTTATTGGCAAAAAACGTCTAAGCTTTAGGCTTAAAGGCGGCTAATGTTCGTTATTTAATTAAATATCTTAAGAACTAATTAACTCCGAAAGTTGAAAATAACACCTTTGACCTAAAAATATGCTCTAGAATGCCGTGTGTAAATTTCACGTCGCTACCGTTCACCGTTTAGGAGGAGTTCTTGTGACCGACCGATCGACCGACAGACAGACTGATACATGTAAATTCTGCTTCATTTTATGGATACTTATAAATATAAGCAAAATTTTCAGAAATAAAGGTAAATTAGTTCAAAGTCTAACCATTTCCTAGCAAATGAGTAGCTATAAATTTGCGTTATTTCAAAATCGTCTGCACGTAAAATTTAAAAAATTAATAAAAAGTGAATGAAAAATGTCACAGAAATAAAATTAATATCATTGCAAAGGTA
>BGPR01003120.1:115994-148262 GCA_013235015.1 Araneus ventricosus | reverse complement strand
TAAGGAAAAATGTCAAAATTTAGCTTAATTTTTAATTAATTAAAATTTCAAAAAAAGGGGCTCCGAGGTGCACATTCTCACCCTTCAAAGTATGTTTGTGCCAAATTTCATAGCTTTAGGTCTAGCAGTCTGCCCTGTAGAGGACCAACACACAGACACCCACACATCCTCCTCTATTATTAGTAGAGATTACAAAAATTTAGTGTTGCTTAAACTGGTGAATTTGAATGATATATTGAAAAGTTGTACTATCTTAGGTTTTAAGATCTATATAAATCTAGATGTTTGAATGTTTAACCCATTAACGTCCGGCATCCTCATTTGAGGACAGTTGCATTTTCACTTTCATGGCTAAACCAATCACATTTAATTGTTTTCTCTTTCTTTTTGCTCTGCTTAGGAAGTCGATCGGTATTCCCAAACAATTTCCAACAGGCATTGACCACCAGTTAACCAAATTTTGGAAGTCAAAATGTCGTTATTTTGAATTTTTTTCAAAAAATTTTACTTTTGATTAATTTTCAAAGTAATGCAAGAGAATTGGAAAGTAATCTTTATTTTTTGATGTTTTGCTTATATTTTTAATATTTATCCAAAAAAAAAGTTTTCGAAAATGATTTTCTACCAATTTTTTATATTTTCTTTTTCAAAAATCAGAATCTCATTTTACGTCAGTTATCTTAATTTTGATGTTTTAAACATGATTTAACAGAATTTATTGAAATCTATGCTTTAAATTAAGTTGGGCATGAACAGGTTAAATTAGCATCTAATGTTAATGCATTAATCTAATGTTTTAATTATCATCTGTTAGTAATTTATATGTTAGATTCTGTAATGTTAAAAAAATGCTGTTAAAGGTAGGCATAGAAAGTAATTTTGAATTGTGTAGTATAACTGTATAATCAACCTTAGTGCTATATACTGGATGTATATTATTGAGAAATTTTGTATTTTTAGTGAATCTTTTATTGACTTGAAAATATGGTGAATTTTATAAGTATATAAGAGGTGGATAAAATCTAGATTATTTTAACCTATGTCCAGAAAATGGCTTTACTTTTTGTTCTAAATCTAATTAGTTTTTTTTTTTCGATAATTTTTCTTTATTTTATGTTGTTAATGTAAAGTTCCGTGCATACTTTTTATGAGTCCTTATTTTAGCCATAAAAATTATCTATGTTGAAACCAAGCAGAATAAGTGATATTTTGAGTTCAAATTACAATTCTGTTCCTACTTTTTGCACATAAGTCCCTTTCTTTCATAGACTTTTAGGAAAAAAAGGATGAAATTTTGCTCACATAGCATGCTTATGCTGTAAATTTTTTTTGGGAAATTTGTTTTTTAAAATAATATTACTAAATTAAGTCTTGTATGCTTACAGTACTGCATGCAATTAAATAATAGTGTTTGTTTTTTTCATCTTCTCTTCTATTGACCTCTTTAACCCTCCTAGCGGCTGAAATGGCTTTTGCAATCTTCAATTCCAAAGCCGATAATTCATATTTATATGTATATTTTTGTGAACATTCATGAATAAAGCATTCTTAAGATTTCAGAGATGTGATTAAATACAAAAACACATTGGTTCATTCACTTTAAAAGCCAAGTCTTCTAACCTGAAAGCTATATGATCAAAATAATTGGGCGCTTCGAGGGATAAGTAATAATAATCTTTGTGAAATTAATTGTTTATATCATCCAAAAATGTGAATGAAATTTTTATATTTTATAATTGCGAAATTATAACTTTGGCATTATCTGGTTAAAGTAAATTTGCTTTATTCTTATTAATTTGATGCATTGTATGAAAAAAAAATTGAAGTTACTGGGTGAAAAAAATCAATGAAAGATTTGAAGATTTTGTTTAAGAAATTTTTAATTTTTGATATTTAATGTGTACTCGAGATATTTGTCAAGAAGTAGAGCCCATTTATGTTTGCAAATTCATTGTTAAAACTTTTACCTTTTTACTAGGCTTTAAATTTGGCTCCTCGATATGTTGAAGCACTACTGCTAAAAGGAACTATTCTGTTCGAGTTAAAAAAGACCCAAGATGCATTAACATACTTTGGAGAATCATATAAAATGTGTCCTCTTCGATATGAAGCCGTTAAAGGTGATTGTTTTTCATACTATTCTACAATTTTACATAATTTACCTTTTAGTTTTTATTAAAGACAAGGGAAAACCATTGTTTTTGTGCTCCTGATTATCCATGATTGTTGAGAAATTTATCAGTATATATTTTGAAAATTACTTCTAATAAATTCAATCTACAAATTATTTTTAGAAAATTCTGTACTTTATCAAGAATGTTAGAAAATTATTGAAAAATGTCAGTGATTTTTTTTTTATTTTCTTTTGAGATTAATTTTATGTACTTAGTTTTGGCTAACTTCTTTTATCTTATAACCCTTTAAGACCAAGCATGTCCCATGGTGCAGTTTAGACATTACCTTATATTTCTGCTTCCTGGTTGGTTGTATGCAGTAAATAAATGCTGGAAGAAATTATTATTCTAATTCTCAAAATCTCTACAGATCTAGTTTTGAGTTGTGGTCGGCATTTAATCCATTGATTGCAAAAATACATCTGGTCTTAAAGGAATAAACAATTACCATGAAACCTCTGTATAACAATAAACCTGTCTATAACGTATTTTCTTTGGTCCCTGTGGAATTCCTATTTACTCAATGAATTTTGAACTTTCCTACTTCGACTATTGATAATTGTGTTTTATGTATATATTATAATAAGTTTACCTCTATGGAAAGCTGGACATTACTATAACGGCTCTGTTACATTACAATCCTGATTTTTTCCCCCATCTTAGAAAACAACACTCTATTATCCAGAATGGGAGATAATAGAGGAATCCGGGAGAGGGAGAGACTAGAATCTGTTGTATCAGGGCAATTGGGAATGTTCACAGGTGCTTGTTGTCTTCAGCTGGATATTCAAAAATATTCATTTTCTGTTAGCACTTCAGACCAGCCACTTGCTCCGCGACGTTCATTTTTACTTTCTCGTATACAAAGAGAAAGTATTGTAATCGTCAAAAAATTCGAACTCGAGATTTTGACGAATCTCCACATTTTAGACCTCCCTGAGTCCGAAAAACACAATTTTGGAATCATGTCTGTCTGTGAACACGATAACTCGAAAACTATTAGAGCTACGGGGATGAAATTTGGTATGTGAGCTTGAAACATAATTTGTAGGTTTCTATCAAATTTTGGACAAAATTCGTCGACGGGAAGTCTGTCTGTGTTGACGTGAACACAATAACTCACAAACTTAAATAGCTAGGTAGATAAAATTTGGTACACATTTTTATCATCAGGAGTGTGGAATTGTGTCAAATTTTGGACCAAATTCGTCAAAGGGTTGACTGTCTGTCTGTATAATCGCATACTTTTGAACGTAATAACTTCTTTAAAAAATTACTTTGATAAATGAAATTTGGTATGTGGCCTTCCTACCTTAATGGTAGATTTGTGTCCAATTTTTGCTTCAATCAGTTAAAAAAAGTTGTTCAAATTGCAAATTTCGTTTTCTTTATCTTACACCCAGCCTTATTGGTAATCACCCCAGCTTCTAATTCCACTTCCGCATTGGACGACCTTCGGAAATCGTGGTATGACGTTTCACTTATTTTTTTTCTTCACTGCATTAGGGGTTCTTGTTCATTTTACTGACTTTTATCTTACTTTTTCTCTATACGTGTTAGGCATATACGAGAAAGTTTAGGGGAGACCACTCTCGCTTGTTTCATGTGTTAAAAGTCTTAAATTTATGTTGGCATGACATAAAACATAGGCATTGATGCCATTACGTAAAATGTTAGCTTTAGTATAAAATAAAATTATGCTTACGTCTCCCTTTTATGGATTCTTTTATTATTAGTAAAAATTTTCACTATAAAGTTCTTAAAAAAATTTAATAATTTAAAGTTTATGAAATACAATTTTAAACTGTGAGTAATTGTAAAATGAACGAATAAACACAATAAAATTAGTTAATATGCTAGTATATGCACATGAACATAAACATTGGATGCTCAAACTGTCTACAGTGTTAACCTGTCTATAACAGTATTTTTTTCTAGAATCTTGAAATATCATTATAAACAGGTTTTACTTTATAAATCTTTCTTTTATTGTTGGTTGCCTGAAAAGATCTCAAATACAAAACACTCTTTTGTGTTGATGACAAGATAAATTTTAAAAAATCTGTAATAAACAAAATTTATTTTAGACTTTATGACTGAATAATAGAACACACCATTCCAGGAAGGTCCACTGTGCTACTGTGGAGTAAATTATTATCTACCCAAGTTGTTTCTTTGTTTTGGGTGGTGTATTGCCACCCAGAGGCAAGATTAGTAAATAGGTCCATTAGCTGGATCATAGTTTAAGCGGATATCCTGTAAATTCAAACATAACCAAAGGTTACTGATGGAGGCTATTAAGGAGGAATCTAAAAAGAAATGCCAGACTTTATTTACCAAGGCCTATTCTGAGGAATATTCGTTTATTATCACTTCGAAAAAAGATAAATCGTATGCATTTTGTACCATTTGCACATGTGATTTTTCAATTACTTCTGGCAAAATCTGCAACAACTTCTTTAAAGGAGTAAAAGTACATTATCATGTAATTTGTAAATAAGACTTATTTTTAAGTAGAACTCAACTGTAAAAATGTCATTTGTAAATTTGAAAAAACTATAATCAAGAAATATATATATATGAAGAAATCTAAATCCATAAATTAAAGCTCTGAAGTACAAAAAGATATATAGATAAGTCAATAATTTATATTGGTAGTACTAGATATAAAATATGTATAGAAGAGTGAGGACAAAAAAGTGTCTTTTAAAAAACTGATCAGATTATTTTAAAACCTAGCTAAGCAATTTTTTAAAATGAATACATTTTCATTTATTTTGTAAAAAAATGAAATTTTGAGAAAAATATACCCAAAATGAAAGATTGTCTCATTAGGCCTTCTCCACCTTATTTGTACATGAGTTAAATAAAATAAATGTTGGCCCTGCTGCACATTTGTGATCGTCTATGTATAGTTGAAAATGTCTCCCTCTTTTTCAAATCTGAAGGTTGGCAGGTCTGCATTTACCTGCATCTGTAATCCACTTTTCCTTTTCTTTTTTGAGCATAGTTTAGGCTTATTTTCTGGCTTATCTGAAACTGATTTCTTTAACTTTACTAAGTGATGACTTTTTTTTTTCATCCAGCTTGTTGTGGCAAAATGTGTTACAGTAGACTGTTAGTTACTCAACACTGCATCAATCCCTACCCCTGTTGTCCAATGTTTCAGTATGGCCACTGAAGAACATTAAAAGGAAATCAAGTCGCTACTTGCTGATGTCAGTTACCTTTGTGCTAGATGTTCGCTCTAAAATATTATTTACACACCTGCTCTAAGAATGTATTTTTTTATATTCGATACTCTAAAATAAATTCTTCACTTGTACTATAAAGAACAAATTTCTGTTGATAAGCCAGCAGGCAAAGGTAGATTCATTTTGTCTGGAGATGTAAATAAAGGAAAATTTCGTTCTCTAATTTCATTAGGATTGGAGCTGCAAGAATGAAGGAGAATGCAAGCGACGAGAGCTTTAAAACAAGGTGTCACGTGCATAGGTCAAAAGGCAGTTTTTTGAAATATGATGAAAAAACATCATGAATGGGTTTAGTTTATTGTCAAGACATAGAATCTACGAAAATTAAAAAAAAAAAAAAATTACTACATTCCGAAGGGGGTTCACCCCCTCATATGAGAACCCCCTTAGATACAACCGCTTTGATACACTCAAAAAATATTGTTGAATCTTACAGAAAATCATAAATTAAAACTTCAAGAATATTGGAGGAAAGTTTTCGAGTTAATTTGCTGAAATTGTAAACGTCCAGACCTGGAAAAATTTCTTATCTCTGATTTAAGGAATTTTCCCAAATTTTATCTCTAATAATTCCTATTCCGAAACGAAATTTCATAAGGCTGCTATATACATTCAAAAAGGAGTACTATTAGCCCTATCCTAAACCTATTATTTATTTATTGTTGAATTTGACGGTTGAGAAGCGAGTGAAATTAGATGTGCCATTATGTTTTTTATTATGTTTAATTCACTTCTTAATATTGAAATGATCTAAGATCCAGAATTGCCGAAGTCCCGATGATTCCAGATTTGCGACGTTCGACTGTATAGGTTTTTTTTCTGACAGTTAAAATATCATAATATTTGTTACTATGGCTGCAATATTATCTCATTAACACTTGGCACCCTATTTATAGGGTTAGTTTTGGTTAAATTTCTCTTTCCTGTCTAAACCAAATGTATTCCATTATTTCTTTTTTGATTGTGTTGCAAGTCAGTAAATATTCCACAACTCCTAAACAGTTTTCAACAAGCACATACTGCCAGTTATCCAGATTTTGAAGTCAAGGGTTGTCATTTTGAAATTTTTTATTTCTCCTTTGATTTATTTTCGAGGTAATGCTAGGAATTAGAAAGTAATTTTTATCTTTTGATATTTTACTATATTTTAAAAATCTTTAATATTTGTGCAAAAAAGTTTTTTATATGATTTTCTGCCAATTTCATATATATACTAGCTGCATGACCCGGCGTTGCACGGGCAATCTTGAATAATGGGATATTCCCGGGCCGAGAGAAGTGAGATCACGTGAGGCCTTCGGATCCATATTTTTTCATATGCCCGGCTCCGTTTTTTTTCAACAAATATTGTCACTTACTTTCTCCAAGAAATGTAAATATTCTTTCACACACAAATCTAGTCTTTTTATTACTAATTTTCATATGCCCGCCTCCGATTTATTTTTTTACGTATATTGTCGCTAACGTAAACGTTACGTTCCCCCCAAAACGTATTCTCTTTTCTTTGTTCTTCTGTTTCCTCGGCTCTTCTCTCCTGCCCACATTGTGCCATGTCTGACAATCGGCTATTTCTTTGTTCTTCTGTTTCTTCCACTCTTCTGTCCTGGCCACGTTGTGCCATAGTTGACAATCGGCGGCTTCTTTCTTCTTCAGTTTCAACAACTCTCCTTTCACGTTTTCTAATTGCCTCCCGTCTACTGGCAACATCCCCTGTAATTCCTCTTTTTCTTTTA
Organism: Araneus ventricosus; assembly: GCA_013235015.1. NCBI lineage: Eukaryota > Metazoa > Arthropoda > Arachnida > Araneae > Araneidae > Araneus > Araneus ventricosus. The sequence goes on along the minus strand of BGPR01003120.1, from coordinate 141,101 downwards.
GGCATCGGAAAAAGCGAGTATTGAACAAAGCAAAAATAGTAACTTCCAAATATCAGCTTAAAATAGAAGCTTCTACAAATATTTAAACTTGATCAAATCAATGAATAATGATTAAAATCACTAACATAACTAATCTACATCTTTCGGCACATAACTTTACAGAAACAAAACACCCCTTTTAATTTCGTTAAAATGATTTTGTTGGACGTTATGTCACGGGATAAAAAAAAGAATTTATACACTTTCAACAATACATTTTTTTTATTTCTGTCAGCGTCACTTTTTTATTGTTATTGTAACAATGTTCTTTAAAGTAAACGACTTCAACAATAAAATGTATTTTGAATTGTGCTGCAACAATGAAAAGTATTGTTATAAAGTATCCGAAACAATGAAAAGCATTGTTGTCAATTAGTTTTTAATTAATATCTTTTTCACTAATTAAAATTTCGATATTTAAATGGCCGAAATGGCTTCCCTGGATTATTCCCCATCTTTTGGTACCTTCCGCACGCTTCTCCGTTCGGCGGTTCGTGAGAAGATAGAAGGACATACATACATACATATGTTTGTTTACCTTCGAATTTTAATAGGATAGATATATATATATGCTGGTCCACAGCACTTTTTAGTTTAGGATTTGCTTCTTGATATGTCTTGTTTGCTTTGTTTCTGTATGATCATATATAATAAGTTATATTTAGATTTATATTAATATATACATATATATATATAAAATGTTTTCGTTGTTGCAGTCATAAAACAGCCGAGTTGTTAACCAATTTGCTTTATTATATGAATATTTTAGAGAGTGAGACATCTTAGTTGAAGTTTTTAGTAAAAGTGTACAGAAAATCCCTGATTCTCTCAGATAAGGGAATAACAATATAACACGTGACCAAAGTGAAGGGAATATTGGCTATTTTTAATAAATTACGTAAGCGTTTTAGGGAAGATGCATGGCATCAAGGAGTCACTGATTTCGCGATTTGTGTGCCCGTGGAAACGATTAAAATATTCTTTTAGTAATAAATATGCCAAGACGAGAGATTTAATATACCTCCAGCGCGGGAAATAGAACGAAACTGGAGTTTAAGAAAAGTGATTTTGGAATACATTAAGACTTTAAAATATATAATATTAGAATTTGAAATAAAATTAAGTGATATTATTACATATATATACATATAAATTAAACTATTTTTTCTCAGAATTTAATTTTACTTCACAGTTATTTTAATATGTGTGCTTTAAACATAATTTAATAAAAAAAAAATATTAAAATTATGCTTCAAATTAATTTGGACATTAATGGTGTAAGGGAATTGCTGGTGAATCATTCGAATCTTCAAAATAATGCATCTTTACTTTACAGGTTTGATGGACTGCTATTTGCTTTTGCACAGAAATCGAGAAGCTAGTGCCGTTATCGGTAATGCTTGCAAGAACTTTGGTCACACAGCCAGGATTTTAACAGTAAGCTTATTTTCTCTTTTATCATGTAATAGGTTTTTGAGTAAAGCAGCCAAATGAAATCTATATATTGTTACAAAAATCGTCGGTGGGTGTACGTGAATGCAGTCCAACACGAATATTCGATAAAAACAAAATGTTACAAAATGACAGGTAGCAAAACTAAGCAGCATTTTTATAAATTAGTAATTCAAGAATGCAGCAGATCACTAATAAATATCAGTCACACCACTTTCAATTATGTCCAATGTCTATCAGTTCACCAGCTTACTGCTGACCAAACTCCAATTGACTGATCGTTTAATATATCCTGGTATTTATACTTTTTCCACATAGACTTCTCTCGAAGGTTCTTGATATTTCCACTCCTATTGGAGATAAGACTTGATGAATTTTCTAGAGGTTTGGTTTTGTCGCCAAAATGGTTGCTAAGTTTGTCACCAAGTTCGGAATTCATTGGCTTGGCTCCCAGTAAAACTTCTGTAATACTCTCTTTCTCATCATAAGATTAGCATGTCCTTATACAAATCCACAATTTTTGTCCAATCTTGATGAACTGTGACTCGTGTGCTCTTCAAAACGAGAGAAAGATCACTGTCTGCTTTTCAATGCCCAAAATTTAATTAAAATTTCAGTTAATTAAAAATTAAGCAACATTGTGGCATTTTCCCACAATGTCTCCCGCAAATATTATTTCACAAAAACCGTTTTTAAAGCATCTTATTCTACTCTAAACAAAATATTTAATCCAGTATGTTATTACACCCGTTTTTTTTTTGTTTTTTTTTTGAAATTGTCATTCATCCGATTACACAAGAAAACGGTGGGCGCCCATGCCGCAAAACAAAAAGACACAGTTTCAAATAATAACGTTATTCAACTGAGACGTGAGGCGGATTCCTCCCCTTAGTGTCCATTCCCAAATTTACATTCAGTAATCTTAACATTATCCCTTTCCCTTATTTCTAAATTTAAGCAAAAGTTTACCTTAACATGTTACCGCACCGTCACCAATTGCATACATCTGTAATACACATCTCACGCCCCAGATTGAACTGTCCACACATTACACATCAAAGAATAATATTTAAACAAAACAAGCCAAACACATGACAACATTACTAAAATTCTGGATTACATATTTATCTTGCAATTATCTAGCTTATCAAAACATTACACCTCCAATCTTTCCTTCATTCTCTCAAAAAAAAAAACAATATCATCGAATTAAACGTTAATTTTTTTTACACTCCACCCCGAGAATATATCCCAATAGTTCAGTGCGTCTTGCGGCAACTTCAAAACTTGAGCATTTAAGAGTTCAAATGAGGTAAAGGCATAGTTCATGCTCAATGAATTACTTTTACTCAATCTTGACTTAAGAAACAAAATAATGAAGGAAAACATGCACGTAAAACTTATCGTTTTGGTCGGCTGACTCCTTCACGGCCCGTCATCTCGCATCCAGTCAGGATTCCGATCAACAGTAGATCTTGTATGCCCAAAAGTTGGACACGCGTCTGGAGGCAGATTCCGTTGGCTCTACCATGGATTGACGTGGCCGCATGCCAAAATAATAAGGAGATTATCTTCGAAAAAAAAAAAAACGTGCTCCTCTCACGCCTGCATCGCTCCTCACTCCCCTGTCTCATTCCGGGAATCGTTGGCGAAAGGGTAGCTTCGATGTTAAAAGATTGACATCCCTCAAAAGCGTGCTCCTCTCGCGTCTGCATCACTCCTCAGTCCCCTGTCTCATTCTAGGAATCGTTGGCGAAGGGGTAGCTTTGATGTTAACAGATTGACATCCCTCAAAAACGTGCTCTTCTCACGTCTGCATCACTCCTCAGTCCCCTGTCTCATTCCGCGAATCGTTGGCGAAGGGGTAGCTTCGATGTTAACAGATTGACATCCCTCCTTCAGCCCTTCAAAAAAAACCAGACAGCCGCAATGGCATTCTGCCGAAACAGATCCAATTGACTCCTGACGTCCGGTGGGACGAAACTTCAGCCTCAGGAACCCCCAAAAAAAGCCCCAATCTTATTCGCATGCTCCCTTAAGTAGGAAGGTCGAGCGACGTAATTGACATACCAATGACTTGTAGTGAATTCTTTTTGTAATTAAAAATATATACAATGTGATTTACAAAAACTTCCCTAAAAAATATAGCATCACTACAGACACCAATTTCGCTTCTGTGCAATTTTTTCTGCCATTTTAATAATTTTGTTTTTAAAAATTATTATTTATAAATAATTTTAAATTAATTTTATACACAAATATATAGATATTAAACATGTGACAACAAGAATACAGATGAGGAATTGTTGCCAGCAAATTAAAAAAAAAATTCTAGAGGACCACTAAACTTAAAAAAATCCCTGTCAGCATGCTGGAAGGTAAAGGTAGATTCCTATTGTCTGGAGATGAAAGGAAAAGAACATTCTGTCCTCTTTTTTTCATAAGAATGAAAGAGGTTGGAAGCGAGTTCAAATGATGAGAGCTTTCCAATATGGTGTAACATGCATTAAAAGACAGTAAAGTTATGGGGTGGTGGAAAATCACTTTTAATCTTTTAACTTCTAAGCAGTTGTAGTTATCAAAAAACTTTCAGTACAAATGTTGTTCTTTATGATGAGGCAATAATTAACCTAATTTGAAATTCCTTCCTATCATCAATCGTAAGGAAGTTATTGGGAAATGAAAATTTTAACTCCCACCACCATTTCCATCCTCTTTGGAGCTGGATAGCCCATCTACCTACTCGTCCGAGATTTTCACCGTCCTTAGAACATATCTAATCAAAATTGCTCTAGTTATCCTGTTCACAAGATAACATGGGCAAAATGTTTTATATATATATTTATATATACTACTGGCCAAAGTATTGCAACATTGGTAAAATGTGAAATATTTCGAGTTAATTCAAATACAATGGTTCACAATTGGTTCTAGAGAATCGTGGGACATACAGTTGTGGGAACTCGCATTTTACAGTGAAGATTTTGTCATTTTGGGACCGTGCATAATTTGATGAAGAAGAAAATGGTTTGGGCTCGTCTCATTTGACAGGAAGCTGAAAATGTTTTGAAACTTCCATCAATTGTTTTGTTTCTTATACACATTTCTTACATGCATTTTCATAAAAATTGTATGAATATTCCGGGGTTTGTAGCGTCATGAAAAATGTTTAAATTTGAAAACAATTTTTAAGCACTTTAAAAGTACTTAATTTTGAAAAAAGTGCTTAATTTTCTTGAGAAGAGCAAAGAAACGTTGTTTTTTTTTTGTTTCTCCAGACATTGAATATGATAAATCGAAAGCATAGTCATAAAGCTTTGGTTACTGTATGTATCAAGAAAATAATACCTGATGTATCTATAAAGAAAACCGACGAAAGGGAACAATTCGGGGAAAGAATACAGGGCGAGATAGATCCAGGAGTAAACACGTTAAGAAAACACTTATAGTCCAGTGAACGAAGGCCCAAAAGGAGGGAGGGGAACATTAAATCATATAGTTTTGAAAATGGTCGTTAGGGGCACCTGATGAACATACTAAAGGTCCCTGGCCCTTTGGGGGTGGGGAATCTTGCTCCTCCTTGGATTTCTTCCCCCCCCCCTTTTATTTTAGTTTTTCTTGAATATCTCGAAAACTATCCAATTTTCAAATCACATCTGATTTAACAAATTAAAGAGCATAGAATTCTCTACATTTGCAGGCTTTTATTTTTATTCTAGCTTTAGTAGTTTCTGAGATAATGGGTCTCAAACTCCACTACCATCCTGAATTTCACACCTACTTTTTAGTTTTTCTTAAATATCTCAAAAGCTATTAAATTTTCAATTACATGTAATGCAACGAATTATTGATCATAAAATTCCCTACAAATACATACTTTTTTTTTCTAGTTTTAATAGTTTCTGAGATTTTTAAGAAAAACTAAAAAATGGGGAATGAAATCCAAGATGATAGTAAACTTTGAAGGTCATTATCTCAAAAACCATTAAAGCTAGAACAAAAATATAAACATGCTTTTGTAGAAAATTTTACGTTCTTTAATTTATTGCAACACGTGTGTGAAAAAATGTGTGATTTGAAAATTAAATAGTTTTCAAGATATCAAGCACCTTACGAGAAAAACTGAAAAGGGGGATGAAATCCAAAATGGTGGCGCAAGCTCTCCCACCAGGACTAGGGACTTTTAATATGTTCAACAGAAGTCTCTGGCAAACGCATGTACCAATTTCCAAAACCATATGATTTAATATATTTTTTTCAAACCTTTCTTTGACTGGACTATTAATGACCTTTTTTACCACTCTTTTTTTTCAACAATGGGCATCCTGATTGGAATGGTTATCTGGAAGGGACAAATTAACTGGCAATTTGTTAATCTTAAGAAATGTTGCAAAAGGTCACAGATTTTTATCGTTAATCTTATAAAAGTTGATTTAATGTTTTGGTAATGACAATTCGCATTATCATTTTTATTTTTTTGCTACACCAAAAACACATCCATCCTTTATTTCACAATAGAAGAGATTGTGCAAATACAGAAATAAATATTAAAATTAAAAAAATGCATGTTTAAAATTAAAAAAAAAAAACATTTTTATAATTTTTCAATAAAAACTATGCATTATTATAAAACAGAAAACATCATGTGCTTAGAAAATATGTAGGTCTACATATTCATGCATTTACAAAGTTGCTTAATTTTTTTTGGCTAAGGTGGTTAAAAGTGCTTAATTTTTGCAGCAGTTTCTCACTACGCACCCTGTATTGGGGAAGATATAAAGTCTTCTTTAAAACATCCCAAATTTTTTTGCATGTTTTTTGCTTATAACAATTATTAAAATTTCGTGAAACTTGCAAAATACTTGGCAATATGTTAGAGAAGCTTTGTATTAAAATTTGAAGTAAATACGTTGAATAGTAAAAGAAATATGAGTATTTTTAGTAAGTAATGCTTTACTGCACATTCGCCAAATGTAGAGTAATTTTTTTCATAACTTCAAAGCCAGTTATATAGGGCGACTTATATAAAAATTCCAGAGCAATACCATTAAGATTTAGAAAACTGTCAGCATTGCAGTAAGCAGAATTTCTGTTGTTTTTTCTAAGAGAAAAAAAATATGAGGGTTTTTCCACAAATCAATATTTTATAAACCTGAATCTTCAAACAGCAATATTAAATTTTAAAAAGAGGAATTTCCCGAATACACATGTGTACTTATAAATTAGATACATAATTAAAATTGACAATTAATCCTCGAAGATTTAAGTTTAAAAAATATTGATTTGTGAGAAAACTCCTCATCATTTTTTTCTCTTAGAAAACAACAGAAATTTTGCTGGCTGTAATTTCGACAGCTTTCTAAATCATTTAATGATATTGAATTGTAATTTTTATATAAGTTGCCCTATATATCTGGCTTTGAAGTTATGAAAAAAAATTCTCTACATTTTGAGGATGTGCATTATTCACTAAAAATGCTCATATTTCCCTTACATATTCAGCATATATACTTCACATTTTTCTGCATCTTTTAAGAAAAAAAAACATGCAAAAATTTGGGTTGTTTTAAAGAAACCATTTTATCTTTACAAATATTCATGATTTTTTTTTTTTTTTTTGAAAATACATATAAGCAATGTGCATAAGAAGCAAAATGATAGATGAAAGTTTCAAACCATTACCAAATTCCTGTAAAGCAAACCTGTTGTGGAAAACCCCTCATTCCTGTGAATCAAACCATCTGTTTGCCCAAATTATTTTTGTCTTCATCAATTTGTTTACAGTCCCCTAAATTTCTTTGTGACAAAATCTTCACTGTAAAATGGGAGTTTCCACGATTGTACTTCCCATGATTCTCTGCTTTTAATTATGAACCAATGTATTCAAATTAATTCCAAATGTTTTGCATTTTACCAATCTTGCAATACTTTTGGCCAGTAGTGTATATATAAACTTTTGAGCGAGAGTTGGTTTTGGGTTCTAGGGGTCGTGATTGGTGAAAGACTGCAGGAATTTTCCGGAAGTCATGTCATGAGAACCATTGCAATAGGTAGACTTCCTATAAGGAATCTACCTAAAAGTTTTAACTGAAAAAAACAAAGCAACTAACTACTAAAAAAAGTTTGAAAGCAGACATTTAACAATTCATATCAGGAACAATTATTGATTTGGTTCAATTTTTCCGTTTTACAGGAATTATTTTGGATTACCAAGAGTGAAAATAGATCATTGTGCTCATAGTTTCCTCTCTCCCACAATTGTTCTGATACTAAAAAGAATGAGCAACACTATGTACCTTGTGTTCTAACAATTTGTTTTAATAATATGCATGTACGTTGAAAGCCATAACATTTGTATAACTGTACAGAAATAAGCTGTGTAAATATGTATAAGATTTAGTATTTGAATGAAAGTGTTTATTTTGAATTATAACATGTTGGTGTAAAGTTTTAAGCTTGTCTAGATATTTGCAAAGCATACAAATATCAAGATAATTAATATGAAGTTAACCCTCTGTTTACAGCTTGGTTTTGGTACATTCTGATTCTGAAATATGGGGCATTTTTTACAGGATTTAACTAAATTATGGGCATTAAGAAGAAATTACAATGAAATATGCTTGTAGCACCATCTAGAAGTGAAACAAAACTTGAAATAATGACTATTACAATTTTTTTATCCTTCACAGAGAAAAAGCGGGATACGTATTGAAAATATGGGAAATAATCTTATGCACGCTATTTTCACGTGACCTGTATTAGGAGATGGATTTTGTATCCTGTGGAAATCGCAGGAGCCATACACGGAGGGTTAAAATCATATTAATTATCTTAATATAAATTATAATCATAAACTTAATCACATTGCTTTCACCTGTTATACCCTGAAGTGGAAAAATTGTTATGGAAATTATTAAAAATCCCTATTTATATGCTTTTCTATTAACTAATTTAATTTTTAGTTCCCATTTTATATATTTTAAAACTAAATGCTTCTCAATTTGTGGGTCATAAACTCCAAATGGGATCAAGTAGAAAAATATTTGGTTTATGAAATCTCTTTCAGGAACTTATTTTAGCATTTTCAATATTTTAAAGCAATATTAGTTAAGAAAATCATCTTGACTTACAGAATTTCCTTTAAATTTGGTAGATAATTATTTTTTACTGAATTACCTATTACTTAGTTCATTAATGAATTCTTCATTTTCCAGATTTTAGGCATGCTTTAAATTATAAGTTTTTATTTTAGGTTTTGAAATTATGATCATAAACATTGATAAAATACACAATAAATTTTTCAAATTCTTCTTTCAGCTCTGTGCAACTGTCATGTCAAAAGATCCATTGCAAGCTGAGAAAGTATGTTATTTTAGATATTTTTTTTGTTTTGATATGTATTGGAAGAGAATGTATATAAAAATTATATTAAGAAATTTATAACATGCAGTTATTAATATTACAGTAAAATTTTTAGTTTAAATATTTTGTACTTTTTTTTTACTACATTATTTAAAATTAACCAAATTTCGACGATAATTTTTTCTTATAGGTTTTGTTAGGATTCAATTAATTATGCAATAAAAATTTTAAGGAATAGAACACATTATGAAAATTTTTTGTGACATTTAATTTTTTTATATATGCATATTAAATCATGGTATTATGTCGTAATTTATATTCATTAAGAACATTTTTTTTTTTCATTATTCACTTTCATACATTCATTTTTCATAACTTTTTTTATATTCATTTGGAATTATTGTTCATTTGTTGGTGTGATTACATTATTTTATCATTTTAGAATTCTTTGGTTAGTGTTGCTCTTTAAATTTCCTTTATTCGTTAATTCAATATGGTTTTAATATTTCTTACTATGATTTCATCAAACTTGGCTTATGAAATTGAGCAACTTTGCACAAAATTTTTTTTGTTGCTTTCATGAAAATTTTATAAGTTCTTTAATAAAAAAAAGGAGAGTTGGGGAGAAAAGAATTGATTTATTTTTTTACATTTAATAATGTGAATAATCAGTTCATCTGTGAGTTTAATTCATACTGGGATGGTTTGAGAACCAGTGTTTTATTAGCTGGATACCGAGACACCCGCATAATACACCAATATAATTGTTTAGAATGGAGAGATTACTTTTAATGCATAGATGTCATTTTTATGAAATTAGCAGATATCAGGAAGATTTGCTGGTGTATATGGAGGTAAATTTTGTTTCTATTCGCATTCCCTAATTTTTTTAAAAAATAATTCTGATTGTAGTCCAACCTATATGATAGCATGCAACAAAAGTTTTGTTGAATATGAACTTAAACAAAGTAAAGGTTTCAAAGGAACTTACAAGAGTTGCAGAGATCAATCCTGATGAAACCATGGTCTAGTACTTTATCTATATATTTAAAAAAATTCTGTACAGAGTCCACCAGCCTCATCCACCTGACCGATTTCGACAATTTTTGTTTCATATGAAATCTCTTGATGTCTAGATATGTCATCAAGGGTCTCCTGCTGCCCACCACCCCCATTTTCGAACGAAATCGAAAAAATTCTTTCCCACTGTGCATACTCTATGGGGGAAAACCTTCGGGCAGTTTGTCAGCAACAACCACCTGGTGGATTTTAACATTTTTTTTTTTTAATTGAAAGGCCTCTCCTCCCCCCCTCTATTTTAGAACGAAATAGAAAAAACGCTTCTCCACCATACATTCTCTATATGTTTTTTCGATTTCTTTCAAAATGGGGTATGGTGGGGGGCAGACAATCTTTGATGAGATATCTAGACGTCATAAGCTTTCATCTACTCTATTAAAATTCGAAGGTAAACAAACGTATGTATGTATGTATGTCCTTCTATCTTCTCGCGAACCGCCGAACGGAGAAGCGCGCGGAAAGTACCAAAAGATGGGGAATAATCCAGGGAATCTGTTTCGGCCATTTATATTCCAAAATTTTAATTAGTGAAAAAGATCTTAATTAAAAACTAATTTACAACAATATTTTTCATTGTTTTGGATACTTTACAACAATACTTTTCATTGTTACAGCACAATTCAAAATATATTTTACTGTTGAAGTCGTTTACTTTAAAGAACATTGTTACAACAACAATAAAAAAGTGACGCTGACAGAAATAAAAAAATGTATTGTTAAAAGTGTATAAATTCTTTTTTTAATCCCGTGATATAACGTCCAACAAAATCATTTTAACGAAATTAAAAGGGGTGTATTATTTCTGTAAAGTTATGTGCCGAAAGATATAGATTAGTTATGTTAGTGATTTTAATCATTATTCATTGATTTGATAAAGTTTAAATATTTGTGGAAGCTTCTATTTTAAGCTGATATTTGGAAGTTACTACTTTTGCTTTGTTCAATTCTCGCTTTTTCCGATGCCTAAAAGAAAAAGAGGAATTACAGGGGATGCTGCCAGTAGACGGGAGGCAATTAGAAAACGTGAAAGGAGAGTTGTTGAAACTGAAGAAGAAAGAAGCCGCCGATTGTCAACTATGGCACAACGTGGCCAGGACAGAAGAGCGGAAGAAACAGAAGAACAAAGAAAAATAGCCGATTGTCAGATAAGGCCCAACGTGTACAGCAGAGAAGAGCCGAGGAAACAGAAGAACAAAGAAACAGACGATTGGCAGTAATGGGACAACGTAGCCAGCAGAAAACACCCGAAGAAACAGAAGAACAAAGAAATAGCCGATTGGCAGTAATGGCACAATGTGGCCAGGAGAGAAGAGCCGAAGAAACAGACGAACAAAGAAATAGCCGATTGTCAGCCATGCTACAACATACAAGAGAACGCCATCTAAATGTTATTGAAGGACAAAATCACCATCAGATACAAACTTTTTATGCAGCTAGAACTGTTCTTTACCCTATTGTTGAAGAACACAACTGTGGAGAAATGGACAATCTCTGTCTGAAATGCGGAGGGTTGTATTTCCGGGATGAAAAGAATACCAGAGGAATTTACACTCATTGTTGTCATAATGGAAATATAATTGAGCAGTATTCAGTTTATCCAGTGGAAATGAAAGGATTGATGGATGGCTCCGATGAATTATCAGTGCATTTCAAAAATAACATAAGGTCGTACCAGTGCTTCAATGGGTGCACAGATTGTACCGTTTACAGGGAGAGTAGCGTATTGCTTCAGAATTCATGGCTAAATTTATCACAGGACCTCTCATCTACACCCAGCTGAAGCAGGAGGTAAAAACACTAATACAACACACTTCAATATTATAACACACATTAGGCATGTATCACATGACCTCAGCTATTATTCGATTTAGCCCGTGCAACGCCGGGCCATACAGCTAGTATGAAATAAAAATTGTCAAAATCCATCAAGTGGTTGTTGCTGGCTAACTGTCTACAGGTTTTTCCCCACAGAGTATGTACAGTGGGAAAGAGTTTTTTCGAAAATGGTGTGTTTAGGTGACCATTGATGACATATCTAGATGTCATAAACTTTCAAATGTAAAAAATGTCGAAATCGGTCTGGTGGTTGGGCCTGTAGAACTGTCTGAGGGCTTTACCATAATATTTTAAATATATAGATCCCAACAGTTCCATCACAATGGTGTGTCAAAAATATTGTGAAATGCCTATTGTAGGTGATGGAAGTTGTTTATTTAGGGTGATATCATTCTGTATTTATGGATCTGAAGACTTTTATGCCGTAATTCGTGAAAAATTTATACAAAACATTACAACTAGATGAAGTTTATTGAAAGATTTTACAATTTTAAAGGAATCTGTTGTCTACTAAGAATATGAAATCTACTATGGTTTTATGGTCTGTTCCACTGATCTTCATGCATTATTTAAAACTGAAAAAAGTAGTGGCTGAGAGCCTCAAAGCAGCGAGGTGGCAGGGGGGAGTGCTGAGCAACGTGGGTGCTGGCCGCAAACCCGCCTGGAGGGCTGCGAAAGCGGCTAGTGATCTGTAATATTGCACGTGGAGTACTTGCTTTCTAAACATACTAGACAATTGTGCTTTCTTTGTATATCTTCCAGTTAATTTTTATGTAAGTTTTCTGTAGAGATCTTTGAATTTATTTGTTTTTTGGTGTTTTTTATTAAATATCCTACAATAATAAAACAACTTTAAATATCCTTTGCTTAAACTATAATGTTGCACCTGTTTTTAAGAAATTTTTTGATTTGGGTGTTTCAAAAATCATTAGCAAACTTCAGTGTGAGGGAGACATAGTAAACGGAACATATTCATGTCAGAGTCTGTAAATATTTATTTACATTGTTTAAAGTTTAGTCAATCTTACAAACATAAAGTTTTTGTTACAAATTTATCATAATTTTAGTTTTCAGAGTTTACCCTTCTATATGGTTATTAAAAGTATGTTTAGAAACCTCTGTCAAAAATAAAAGACTGTGGATTGGTAACCTTTTGGTGCTGAAATGTCTTATTAAATTTCAGGAGCTGAGCAAAAGATTGCACGACCAGAATGTTAAGGGTTATTATTTTGTAATTATTATTATATTACAAACAATTATATTACTTCAGTGCACATTGAAAATAACTGTTAAGGCTGCACAAGAAACTCAAGAAGACTGTAGTTTTCTCATACCTGTAAAAGATCATAATTAACATTTTGTAGATATAGTGTAAAATTGCTTACAACCTATTGAAAATATGTATTAATGTAAATAGCCATTAGTTATGCATTCATTTCTTTTCAAAGGCCAAACCTATCCTTGAAAAAGCTCTGAAACAAGATCCAACTTATCTGAATGCTGTATATTTATTGGCTTCCATATATGAACAAGAGAGACTTTATGAAAAAGGAATAGAATTGTAAGTATTCCTTTGCCAAGATCTAGAATGGTGACTGTCATTTGTAATAACTTATTTTAAAGAATTTTGCAATTGTAGTATATGGTACACGAATTACTAGATGAGAATATGAAAGTTCGAACATATCTCTAAATTGTAACTGTGTATATTTCTTACAAGATTTGAGTCAGTTTGAAATATTATTTCAATGTGAACAACAGACTGTAAGTGTTAATTAACTTGTTTAAAAATACAGTAACGCACTGTTTATACGTCTTTCAAGGGACTGATGTAAAACGATGTATAAATGAAAAGATGTATAATCGAAATTGTACTAACAACTTTGATTATTACAAATTTAATGCTACGAATGCAAAATCATTTGAAAGCATTAATTTTAGTTTTTTAACAGGGTTCGTACGCTCCTTGAAAACTCCTTAGCAACTCCTTGAAAACGATTTTCAAGCACTATGGAAACTCCTTGAGTTTGGGTTTTACTCCTTATAAACTCCTTGATTTTCAATTTTTAACATTTCTTTTATTAAATGTGTACTAAGTTTCACTGATAGAAAAGATTCTAAATCACCACCATATCAATTTCCCCAGTATTTTGCGTTGCTCTTTCTACGATTTGATGTTCATCTCCTATCCAAAATTTAATAATTGGTTTTAAATGCCAATCAATAATAACCAAAACAATAGAATGGTGCAAATTGGGAATGTTATTTCTCTTGGATTATTTCGAAAAATAACTGCATTTCTTTAAATTGTAACATATGATTTGTTGTAAAGGACATATATTGTGATGGTGGAGTTGAAGGAAAATAGATACTATTAATCAATGTTAGTTAAATTAGTTTTAATAATCAAGAAATTTCATTAATTTTATTTTCTTTATATACTATTTTATAAGCAAAGAAAATGCAAAAAAATAGTTTCTAATATCTAAGTCCATGTCTCTTTTTGCACCTCTATATTTTAAATACTGGATCACTGTGCACTACATAAGGTGCACAGTGAGGCATGCAAATTATTTAAGAATTTAAATTTTTAAAAAAATTAATGGAAATAGTTTATTTAAAACATGGTATGTAATGAACTATTTGAACTTTTGGGGTATTTGTATAATTTTATAAAAAATTGAGTGTCTAAGCGGCACCACTCTACTTTCATATAAATAGATTTAACATGGCATTCTTGGATAAATCAACTTAATAAAAACTTATGAAAGAAATAAATATAACCACATTTATTTGAGTTATTAGCAATGCTTTAAATACTCTCATATAATTTTTGTAGTACTTTAAAAAGGGAACCCCTTTTTCATGCGTAAATATTGACTCCTTGAAAACTCCTTGGTTTTTAATTTAAAAAATCAGTCAGAACCTTGTTTAAGATAGTAGTAGTAAAATACTACTGAGTATAGAAAGTAATAATTAAATTTAAGCATTTATCATGAAAGTGAGAAAAATAATTCCTTTTTTGCATATCTTGAGCACTAATTATACGTATCTTATACAATTTATGAGTATGAAGGTAGGTGTTTAATTAAAAAATCTTTAACCGTCGTATGACGAGGCGATTGTCTTTGATTATTAAGAACATCATTATGAATCGAATTAAGTTCATTGGATGTTTTTTCACTGTTCTTTTGACAAAAGAAATAAGTTTGATGTTTCCCAATGGAGTCTGCGGTGTCTTTAAAGGTAGGTAGATAACTTCATCATTTCCTCAGTTAACAACAGACAACTTATCTTCTATCAATTCATCAATTGTGAATAAATTCAAAGTCATGATATCTTTATCACAGTTTTCACGTTCTAGAAAGGAGGAAATTTTTACATTTTAAAATGGGGTGAAACGGCGTATAAACTTTGCATCATATAAACAAAGCACTTTATAATGAAATGAATCAGGACTGTGATAAAAAAAGACGTGTAAATGTAAACAATGCATAAATGAGAAATGTATAAAAATGCTTTACTGTATATATATAAAGCTATCTTTAATTAGAAGTTGAATAAAAATATTTTCCCTTTGTATCTTCAATGTGTTTATGTATTTTTTATAAACTGCTTCTTTTTAAAATGCCATCTTCACTGTTCATATGTAAACAAGCAAGTGATTTTCTAAACAAATTAAATAAACTATGTGAAAATGTAATTTTTTTTTTCACTTAATATGGGACT
This sequence comes from Araneus ventricosus, assembly GCA_013235015.1. Taxonomy (NCBI): domain Eukaryota; kingdom Metazoa; phylum Arthropoda; class Arachnida; order Araneae; family Araneidae; genus Araneus; species Araneus ventricosus. The sequence goes on along the minus strand of BGPR01003120.1, from coordinate 125,603 downwards.
GTTTATCACCTTTTATGAGAACTAGTTACAATTTTTTCTTTGTGTTTTCATGAAAAGTCCATGGTAGTTTCTTATTTTTATTTATTTTGTAAATATAAGTGGTTGATATGTATGAATTGCTTAAGATTTGTCAAATTGTTTTAGGCTGAAAAAACACATGGAACAGCAAACATCTTGTCGACTGCATCAAATGCTTGGGGATTTTCTAGCTCGCACAAATGAACACGAGAAGGCACTCCATCACTTTAGTATAGCACTGAAGTAAGCCATTGTATCTTAAAGTTTTAACCCTCTGAGTGGTTAGCTATTTTCTTCTACTTGCTTTAAAGTCTGAAAAATTTGCTTTTAAAGTGAATAAATGGATCTTTATTGCATCTAATCAAGTCTCTATAATCTTAAGAATAAAGTATTCTTGGCATGTAAAGAAATTATGCATATAAACATGATTTACCTGCTTTTGAACTGAATAGTAGAGACGAAAAAATACGTGCAGAACGCTTAGAAGGTTAAATATTCATGATGATTGAAATCTACATTTGTTGTCTTTCACTGATATTAGAATGTTGAAGTTAGTCGTTGATATTAGAACATCTGTATGCTTTTCGAAAATATTTATTTGTGAAAAATAGAATGTATTTGGAATGCATGTAATGCAGGGTGTCCAAATCAAATGTCTTTTAATCCAGATATTGACTCTCATGTGGAGGACACACAGTGTTAAAAATCCCTTCGAATTTTTTTATTTTGAATCTTTACCGTTGATTTTGAGTTTTCTTACATTGTGACAGCTAATTAATAACGATAATTTTTGTTTTGTAAACAATACATTTCTAATCCTTTTATAATAAGCTTTTCTAATTATTGAAATATCTGTGCATATAAATAATATGTGTTTGTATTTTTTTACTTGCATATTCAGTTAGTGGGCCTCGAAATGTTTTTTACACATCAGGTGGTCCGCACAACCAAAAAGGTTGGGAACCACTGCTCTAGACAATTTATAAATCGAGAAAGAAAGAGGTGAACATATTCTGCGGACATCTATTAACATGTTTAACTTACTAAATTTGTTATTGAAGTCAAATTCTAGTGTGCAACGAAGATTTCTGAAGGACGAGATACCTCGTCCTTAACGATAAATGTGTTAATATATTCTGTAATTCAGACTTAATTAGAATTATTTGTAGCAGTAATCTTAGAAGATTTTTAAATTTGTAAATTGATCAATGCTTTTATTAATAATTTTGTTTATGCAATTTTCAGGCAAAAAAAATTCTAAATAGTAGGTATCAAAGTTGTTTAAAAAATAATTCATAATAATAGTAGGTACATGAACAAACAAAATGCCTAACAAGCAGAAATGTAAAAGTATGAGTTAGTGATGTGATAAAAAGTTACTTTCATGTAATAGGTTCCACAACTGTATTATTCTTATAAAATGCTCCTTGTTTCCATAAAGATTGTTATTTTAACAGCATACTGAAACAAATGGAAATATAAGAAAGTGTTTTTAAACTTTACCAATTTTGAGCACCTATAAAAATTAACATTCAATCTTTTAATCTCATTTCTCTGTATCCATTTAATTTTACAATTTGTAATCTTAAAATACAAAGTAACAGATTCGATGAAAGAAATTCAGAAAAAAGTTAGTACAATGCTATTTATCTATTATATGCATTCCAAATACATTCCATTTTACAAAATTAAATATTTTTGAAAAGCATACAGATGTTCTAATCTTAATATAAATAAAAGTCATTGTGGGTATGTGGGTGGGTATGTATGTGGCTATGTTCCACATCTCCTCCTAAACCAATGGACGGTTTTCAACCAAATTTTGTACACTTATTATTTAAGAGAAGGGGAAGACACTTATGAACTTTTCCAAGTCCCAAAGTTAATTAAACAGTCAGTTAATTAGAAAATAACCGAAATCGTTTTTCCGCCGTAACTTCGGAGCAAACTGTCCGACAAAAAATATTTTTATACCATCTTAAAGTTCAAATTTTTACCTTTTCAATGATACTAATTTTATTTCTCTGACATTTTCCCTTCGATTGTTATTAATTTTTAAAAGTTCCAAAACTTTAAAATGCGTGCAGACGATTTTGAAATAACGAATATTTATAGCTACTCCGTTGCTAGGCAACGGTTAGACTTTGAACTAATTCACCTTTATTTCCAGCTTGGCGCTTGATACAGTTGCCAAATAGATTTGGCGATTGCTTAAATCGGAAGGTTACCGGAAAACGGTCTATGAATCCAAAATAAACAAACCAGGATCGTCCATTGACGTATATGATATGGTTGTCAGAGTTTTTATAATAGGAAGGTATATTTTGTCTTATGTATTCTTTTAAACAGTAGAAGCAGATGACATATAGCATGGTGGATGATATATTCCAAAGAGCAGATGATACCATTGAGTACAATGATGTAATTTACAGTAACAGAGAATTAAATTAGTCGTCCAATTATGTATTATCAACCGTCAGAACTTTTGACTTCCCCTTTCTATATATAACGAAACATTTACATTCGTAAATTTAAAAAAAGTAGCAATTCAAATTCTTCGCGCACGAAGTCGCGGGTAACAGCTAGTAGTAGGTAAAATTCATAGTCAGAAATTCATATGGTTTTTCATCTTCATTGTTGTATGAAAATGGTGGAGTTTTATAACCTATATAAAGGGAACACCAATCGATTTATGGTATTTGTAACTTTCAGAAATATGTCTAGCATAAAACATTGAAAACAATGTTTTAATTTTTTTTTCTTCCCTAAAACTTAGCTAAAGTTCTGTTATTAATGACTTAACCGTTCAATTTTCTGTATCTTATTGGATGATACCTTCTATTTTAGAATTGCGGTATTATTTTGATTCAGCTTCCAAAGAGTGTAAGGAATCTTAAGGCCTATGATAGACTTGATTTCTGTTTCTAAGGGTGGAAATACTATATTTTGACACACAGACAAATCGGTTCGACATCTTGTTTGAATAGAATTTTCCAAGGAGAGTTAGGTTTACCTGTAGAGAAAAATGAAATTTCATTTTTATTCTAAGCATTTAAATGCACAGGAAATTAACCAGTTTTATTTCAAAACCACCAAAAGTGTTCTGCTCTTGACTTTTTAGGCAGTGTGTGTCGAGTTTTGTACCATAATCGAGTATGCGTTTTGTACCTCTAACCTTTTGCAGGGTGGCTACAGAAACTGTGAAAAAACTTGCCCTGACTAAACTTACAACATTTCTCTGATTTACGGCTACTAATTATATTAGTTTCCTGGCTTTCTCCCTACTCAGAATCACTGTATGTACACAATATACATTATAAAATATACTTTTACCAGTTATTTAATATGCAAAAATATTTTTTATGAAATTTTATTTTAAAAAAGTGGAATGAGCATCCTAAAAAAATCTATTAAAACAATATATTACATTTCTTATATGTAAAAAAAACTGGAAATTTTAGAAAAATACTTTGTTTCTGAAGCTGCATAAGAATTCTAAGAAATATTAAAACTACTCTTTGCAACATAAGTTAAATTATATTAACAGTAAAGGTTATTACGATCTTTCCTCAAAACTTTAAAACAGTTGGATAACTAATTAGTGCTCTTTGAATGAGTACCAGAATAACATGTTGCAACATAAATATAAAAATAGTATAATTATACATACCTAATAATATATATTTTAGCAAAGATTTAAACGAGAAGCTGCCAAAATATTACTTCAAATCTTTATTCTTTAACAAATCATAAGAAATTAATTGCTCTAAACAAAAACTTATGCTTTTATAAATGAATATAATTTCTTTTTTTTAATTCCATTTATTATTACAAGTAGTGCTGGACCTAAGATACTAATTTATAGATAATAACTCAAGTAACTATTAATTTTCCCTGATTTTTTAGATATTTTTACGAATTTCCCTGATTTTTCCAGAATGATAAAATTCCCTGACTTTTTCCTGGTTCTGTCGCCACCCTGTTTTGACTGATTGTCAAAATTTGAGATAGATCTAAAAGTTTAGTGTCAAAACCAACCAAATTTCATATATGCAGCTTGTTTCGTTTTTTAGTTGTCATGGTAACATATAAACGAACAGGCCAGCTGATTGGCTGTCACCCAGTAACAGCGATTAGGATATTTAAGTGGGAGGGGGGGACAAAAAATGTAAAGAAAACTATAAAAGTACCAAGGCATATAGGGGATAGACAGCAAAACTTTAAAATTAAGCTACAATTATTAATTAATTGGAACAGAGAGGCAAAATTTGAATATTGGCAAATCAAATATAAATTTAATTTTTTCCACAGAAAGTGAGGTGGCAACTACCTCTCAACGCCATTGCCAACACCATTTGATGTATTTGGTCTAAAATCTGGCTCGGACCTAAAAGCCCCATGACAAAACCCTGTGACAAATTTCGTCCATCTAGATCATTGTGTTTTCACGCTATCTATCATATTAACATATGCGCAGACAGATAGACTTTTTGCTGACGAATTTCACTCAAAATGTGAAAGAAATCCGCAATTTTGGCATAAAATCCACATACCAAATTTTGCCCTTCTAGTTCCTTGCCTTTTTTAGCTGTCTTATTCACAGACAGAAAATACTCAACTCAAAATTTCAATGACAATATTTTTGAGAATTACTATACTTTCTCTTTTTTTAAATGAAAAAGTATAAGTGTCTTGGAATTCCTCTTTCTCTCCAGCTCAAACAGATAAAACTGTTTAGAAATAAAAATCTATTTGAAGCTGTTCGTTTTGAGTACATTCTCATCTTTTTTTTCCCTCAGCATGGACCCTTCCAATCACAAAGCTGCTGAAGGGAGTCAGAGAGTTGAGCAGAACCCTGAATCATCAGAAAGCTATGAAGTGGATGACATTGCAGATTCTGAGAATGAGGTAACTCTTTGAAAATTGTATTTAAAATTTTAATATTTTCAGAAAAAAATGACATATTTTTGCTACATATTTTTATATTTTAAAGTGTATAAGAGAACTAGCTGAAACCCGGCGTTGCGCGGGATCCATATTTTTTCATATACCGGCCTCCTGTTTTTTTCCCCTAAAAATATTGCCACTAGCTTTCCCCAACAAACGTAGATCTTCTTTGAATCCTTTCTTGTTGAATTAAAGCTTTCAAATATAGCCTTTTTGTCACCTTATAACAGTATGGTTTGAATGAAAATGCAAGAAAATTTGAAAAAGAATAATTATTTTAAACAATATTTAGTTAAATAACTAATACAGTTTTGCATTGTACAAATATACTTATACTGTATAATTTGGTTACTGTGAAGCTTCTAAATAAAATTTTTAATAAATCAGATAAAAGAAAGTCAAAATCACTTGAGAACAATTCTCATTCGAAAGAATTTCACTGAAGAAGAATGTTTGAACAAAAAAATTACTTTTAACCTCAGTTAGGGGAATAAAAACTAAATATAAATACTTTCTATTAATACTATAAATAAAGTGAAACTGAAACTCGCATCGCGTAATATCTGAACTAACGTCATTGGATATTTGATTGCATATTAAAAGCTACGAAATAAAAACGGAAGTTATGTGCGCGCTACAAAATCAAGCGGAAGTAAGAAGTCTACTTTGACTAAAAAAGGCAATATTTTCTTCGCTTTAACAGTAGTAAAAACATGTGAATAAAAGATTTGATGAAAAAATATATTATTTGAATTTTATTTATAACAATAAAAGCATTGTTGCAATTTGAGTTTAAAATGAATTTTGAAATGTTAATTACAGTTAGGGAAAAAATTTTACAACAATTAAATTGGTATCATTAAAAAGATAATTTTTTGCTCTGTAAGGTGATGTAAAAATAATTTTCGCACTATAAATATTTCAGAAGTTATTGGTGAAAAACGTCTAAAAATAGCTTAATTTTCGATATTTAATTAAATAAATAAAATTCTAATTTTAAAATAATTTTTATGGCGTTAGCTCCCTCTTGGGCTAATCCATCACTGTGCCATATTTGCTCATCGTAAGTCCAACAGTGTGGACGCGCATAAAGAACCAAAAAACGAACAAACACACATACACATACTTTCCTCTTTTATATATATAGATGAAATGCTAACATGGACAACTTTATGGACATTTTTTTTTTTTTTTTTTTTTGCAGAAATATAGTTTATTTTGATAAGAATACTACAGGGGGGGGGGGGCTATGTGGAAAACATGTACTATAAAATTAACACATTTAATCTCCCTTCCTTACCGACATCTGTTATATCTTCACTAATATCATCCTTCCTAATTTGAGTGAAAATCTTGTTTCAAATAATTACCTCCAAAATAGAGTCCAGTCAGTCCTCAAGATCTTGCATTAGCCACTACCATCATTGATTTTGCTTTTTTTAATTGTAAAATTTTCATTATCCAACTGCTTTTCTTAAAGAACTGCTTTGTTGTTGGCAAATGCTGTGTTTTGTTAATAATTGTCAATAAATGGAGCTGGCTCATACCTGTAAAATTGAGTCACAAATCTGGTCATCATTAAGTGCAATGGTGTGGACGTGCATAAAGAACCAAAAAAGCGAACAAACGCACATACTTTCCTATTTTATATATATAGATGAAATCCTAGCATGGATTTTTTTTTGCAGAAACATAAATTTATTTTGATAAATACTACAGGCGGGGCTGTGTGGAAAAACAAGTTCTATAAAATTAACACATTTATCTGCCTTCCTTACCGACATCTGTTACATCTTCACTAATATCATCCTTCCTAATTTGAGTGAAAATCTTGTTTGAAATAATTACCTCCAAAATAGATCCAGTCAGTCACTCAAGATCTTGCATTAGCCATAACACCATCATTGATTTTTGCTTTTTTAATTGTAAAATTTTCATTATCCAACTGCTTTTCTTAAAGAACTGCCTTGTTGTTGGTGGCAAATGCTGTGTTTTGTTAATAATAATTGTCAGTAAATGCGGCTGGCTCATACCTGTAAAATTTAGTCACAATATGCCCATTGAATTTTGCCTTTAAAGTGTAAAATCTTGAAATGTTGACCAAAATATCCAGTTTGTTATTGGTGATTGAAATAACTGTGTATAATTGGAATTTTTTCAAAATAATTAGCTAATGGTATTAACTAGGTTCAACCACATTGATACTTGTTCAGGGTTATGAGTTTGGTGTACACTCTAATATTGGAAGATCCAAATAGTGCATAGTAGAATTCTTAAATTGATGATGAACTTTTATATTAACTCTTCATCAACTGGCATTGAATACATACCTTATCTGGCTATTTGACAGGTATTTAAAAAACTTTATTTTAAATTAATTTGATATTTACGAAATAAATAAAAAAAGTAACATTCATATACAATTTTTTTTTTAATATTTTACATGTTATTTTCCATTCTTAAAGATAAACTAGTTTAGTAAAGATAAACTGATTGCATTTCATGAATGTATTTTCTACAAACCTGTTTTTTACAATGATCACATATGTTTTTTTTAGATAGATTTTTTAAAATTACTAATTTGGCATATCTTGTGTATATTGGAAGATGTATGGATTGGAAAATATCTGGTACACTATAAATATATCAATATAATATTATTAAAATATAATTTATTAATATCATTATATTAATATGTCATATTGATGTACAAGGTGCGTTTGAAAAGTTCGGTGAATGGTCCCATAGTTGAATAACCACGCTGGTTCGGATGCTGCACTCACACTGACACAGTGAGAGACATGGCAACTAGTGCCCCCTAACATCCAAATCACGACAGCTAAGCAGAAGTGCACACTACAATCAATTTAAAGAGTGATTGTGAGAAGGCCCATCACTGCGAAATGGAGCAACGCGTGAACATCAAGTTTTGCTTCAAATTAGGCAACACGGTGACAGAGACACACAAAATGTTAGTGAAAGTGGACGCAGTGAGTGAAAAGTGTGTTTTTGAGTGGTTTAAATGCTTTAGAGACGGAAAGGAAGATGTCAAAGTTCAGCCACGTTCGGGTCGACCACCAACAAGCACAACTCCCGACAACATTGAATGAGTGCGACGGATGCTTGCGGATGATCGACGGCTGTCTTTGAGAATGATAGCAGAAGAATTGAAGATAAGCCTAGACAGTGTGAGCAACATTATTCATGAACATTTGCAAAAGTGTAAGAAAAAGGTCTACGCTTTTCCGACATTGTGCAGGTCCAGCAACGTGTGACAACGGTGCTTCGAGCGATACCGAAAGAAGTGTTTGCTGACAGTTTCCAGCAGCTGTACAACCAATGTTAAAAGTGTATTGTAGCTAATGGTCATTACTTTGAATGCCAGTAAAGGTATTTTGTTTGTATACGTTGTTTCCTTTATTTTATGAGACCATTCACCGAACTGTTCGAACGCACCTTGTATATAGATATATCCAGAACTTATTTAAACCAAAATTATTTTAATTAATTGGCATCTGTAATCATCCTTTTATTTCAGAGAAAGTTAGCATATATTCTGCCCAAAACACCTTGATGGTATTTATAAATATGATGAAAAATATGAAATCTGTCAAAATGATGGGTTTGACTATTCCGTGTTAAATACCCAGCCTTCTCGAAGCTCATTTAATTTTCTGCTTCCAATTTTAGGCCGATCTTGAAGAAAGCGAAGTTGAAGCTGTTTGGTCTGATGTCGAATACACGTAGCTTATTCTGCAACTTGGAACAGGACTTGAAATATAGTGATGTTTATTTTCTTGTAAATGTTCTGTAATGCAGTTTATCCGATTCATGTAAATTCTCAAAGCATTTGTTGTGAATATTCATGTTATAAATTTTTTTTTCTTTCATAAATACAGGTTTTAATCATCATTTATGTTCTATTTTTTATGCTCTCATTAACTTAGTTTGTATTATTTCTAGCTGCCATAAAACAAACATGTTGAATAATTCATTTTGTATTGGCAATAATAAATTATGGATTGTACTCTTTTATTTCTGCTTTAGAAGCTTATTTTAAACCTCTATTACAGAAAGAACTATAACAGTAAAAACATAAGCAAAAAATAAATAGAAAAAGACATTTTTGAAATGCCAATTCCACCTGCCATAAAAAATGTCGAATAATTTATATTGTTTTGGCGATATGGATTTATACTTTTTATTTTTCATTTTAAAAGTTTAAAATAAACTGTTGTTAAATGGAGGGTTCAGATTTAAAGTGAACCAGTTAAAGTCCAGGAGTTTCAGTTCTAAGAAAACAGATCTCTAGCCGATTGTTTAGCTCCATTCAACATGTTCATGCCAGCACTGCAATTCATGTTTCTCTTCCATGGGTGGCGCCAAACTAAGGTGAAAAATGAAGTTTTACCACAATGATAACCATTGCTGCTCTTAATTTTTTTTACCACTATATTGAGTTGAAATAAAATAAATCCTACTTTTTCAATTAATATACATTAAATTTCCATTAATTTTCAACTATATGGAAATTTTTTCTAGTTACTAAGCCAGGATGCGTACGATCATGAAAAGTGCTTAAAAACTGCTTACTTTTTATTTTCGTTTTAGAAGGCCCTTAAAAGTGCTTACTTTTTATTCAAA
>BGPR01003120.1:92422-115984 GCA_013235015.1 Araneus ventricosus | reverse complement strand
ATTTCTCTCCTGTATATTTTATGACTTAAATCCTGTTTAGTTAAAAGAAGAAGAAAATATGATCATTGGCATTAAAGATTTTGCGAGTCCCTTTCCCCTTAAGGTGCTTAAAAACTGCTTACTTTTTTTCTACAAATTTGAGTACGCACCCTGTAAGTGAACTAAATTGTCTGCCGCCTGATGAATCATTCAAGTGCTAGCCACCGGTGGTATGCGTCTCCTGATGGGACATCTAAGTGCAGGCCACTGGTGGTACGTGCCGCCTGATGGGACATCTAAGTGTGAGCCACCGGTGGTACGTGCCAGTGTGAATGTATTAAATTAACAGGGTCTTCTAATTGTTCTTGCTGCCTAATGGATTTAAACTGAACTATGGAATTAAATCATTATTACACAGAAAATATAACATTTCTACATGGCAATGTTAGTGAAAAGAGGAAAAACATTGACTTGTACCACTTAACTCTGGCATATTATAGAACAAACCACTGAAATAAAATCATAAACTAGAACATATTTTTGAGAAGTTAAATAAATTTATTTTTAATAAGTCTGCACAGACATATTTATTAGTAGTTGTGCTTTGTAATTGCGGAGGGGAGGGGGTTTCAACATTTAATTCTACTCTGGACAGTAATCTACAGGGTGTCCAAAATGTATCTTGACTCGAATAACTTTAGATAATAACAAATGGTTTTCAACATATGACAATTTAACTCGTAATTTTTTTTTTTGTTTTCCTGTAGACGCAGATTTGACAAAAAATATGGACACCACAGGGGAAAGATCAGTGTGTAGCCTGGTTCACACAGACAAAGTCCTATACCCAAATGCAACGTTAGTGTCTGAAAGAGATGGGCGACCCGTCCCCTTTTTATGGCATGCACTACCCGTTTCCATAAATACATATACCAAGTCTGAATACTGTGTACAAAGTTTTGTTGCACGTGGGCATCAGACTTTGTCTCTATGAACCAGGCTACACACTGAGCTTTCTCCTGCGGTGTCCACATTTTTCGTCAAATCTGTGTCTACTGGGAAACCAAAAAACTTTACGAGTTAACTTGTCACATGTTGAAAACCGTTTGTTATTATCTAGTATAGTTTTGAAGTTATTAAAGTCTAAAGTTGTTACGATACATTTCAGACACCCTGTATAACATTTTTGCCTCTTGATTAATAATTACTTAATAAAATAATTTATACATTACCCTTTTGGTTTGAAATATGCAAGTTTTTAACTAATCAATTTTAATTTAAAATTTAGGATCCAAATAAATTGTTCAACTAATTTTGTTCTTTTCCTTACTCACGTTTATACATATTTACACAACTGCAGCTAAACAATAAAAGATAGTGATGTGAGAGAATTAAAATTAATTACTCTCGTGTCCAAAAATTACTGAAAAACTGTGGTTGTGGAATTTCATTTATGGTTTGGCCAAATTTCTTTTAACAGTGCTTCACAAATCAGACATAAAAGAAAAACAATAGGCTTATTTTCTGTCTTGAAAATACACACAATAAAAATAAACCAAAAACACAATGTGCGAATCTAATGTGTGATCATCTTCAACATGGAGTTGGATCACCTCTCACGGCTATACATGCACTGTCATGCTGTTCCAAGCTCAAAATGGTGGTGTTTATTAACTCAGTTGGCATTAAAGCCTGTGCCAAGACCCAGAAAAGCTGCAGGGGTTGAGTTAAATGCAGCAATAGTCTCCCTGGAGCATCCCAAACATGCTGAATCAGGTTCAAGCCCAGTGAATGTGCTGGCCAATCTACACCAGTCTCATGAAGGTAATTCTCCACCAACTAATCTCTGTGTAGTCCAGCATTGTTGCCTTATAGGATGAAGGAGTCGCCCACTGCATTTTTTTAAGGATGAACTGTTGGATCAAGAATATCAACTCTATGTAACTGAACATTAACCCTCCGACTGCTTTTTTCACGGGTTGGAAATCAGTATTTTTTGCTGCATCCTGCGATTTTCGCAAGCTATTGGGTTTACTTTATATTTTTAAAACATTGAATCATATTGTTGCACAAAGTCTTACTGTGGCTGTATGGTATAAACAGTCCAACACGCAGGATAATGGAGAATGAAGATTTATTTACAAATATGCAGGAAAACACGTAGCACAGGTACAGGAAACAATAGTTCTTGCACAGATTACCAATGTAAACAGACAACAATTCGCAGGTAATATCAGTTCAGCACTTTGTTATCTAACAACACAAACAGTCAGCAAATAACTAGTAGACCATAACTGCACCTTCAATAGCGCTCAGCTCACCAGCTCGCACTGCAGGTAGCACTCCAAAGGCATTCGTACTCCAAGGCGATCCCAGTCGATAAAAGACGCTCTGCTGAACTAGGTGCCGTCCTTAAATATTCTCTCTGACAGGCCGTTTTTCTCGCGTATTCTTTTTCCTAGTAGAAATATCGAGAAAAGGGTTGCATTTTCGGGAATCATCTATTTGTCGCCAAAATGGTTGCCAAGGTCATGCGTGCCATAAGAGTCGCTGAGGTCACTCCATGCTTAACCTTGTAAAACTCTCTTCCCAACCATAAGACTTGCATTGCTGGGGAGCGACTTTCCATGACTGTAACAATATTATACTAATAAAGCCTTGCATGAAAAAAGTGGCAGCTTGTCAGCTGAGAAACAAGCTGTGCTGCAAAAGTTTTATAGACCTAAATTTGTAGGATATTTTATTCTGATTATTTTGGTATGTTAACGATGATATACTGAAAATTGATATTTTTTGAGTTGAAAGTAAAAAACGGGGGGGGGGGGAAATTTTCATGTTGTTTGGCTATAACTAAAATTCCATCAAAAACTTTTGGTGGTAAACCTCAAATTCATAATCAGCACCCCAAAAACATAAAGGAGCAAACAATTACAATTTCTCCAGAATTTGATTTAAAACTACTTAATGACTGGACAACAGAGTAAAAGCTTGGGGCCCGTTTTCTGGTCTTGGAATGTAGGGCATTAGCAGTGTCTATCTAATTGTAACATTTCTATATAACATCTCGGATTACAGCCCTGGCATTTTGCCAGTCGTATGAAGCGCCCTACAGTTATGCTACTGAGTGGATGTACACATTCTTTTTGTTCCATTCATTTTGAATCGCCCTGTCTTGTAAACCAGTGGTGTGCAAACTATTTTCATTTATGACCCCTCACTTTTTTTCAAAAATTTTTCTTTATCGCCAATTAAATTTCTTTAAATTTAGCGACCCACAAAAATTTTCTCACAAAAATTGTTTGCGCACCACTGTTTTAAACCATGTCGATTTTAAAAGAATAAGTCTGTTCATAGTCAGTGACGGCAATCGGTGGGCATCCCCCCCCAAAAAAAAAAAAAAATTGCGAAAAGAAGTAAATTATTTCATTTTAGCTGCCTTTGTCTATTATCCTTCCCAATTTTAAGCTACCATTTTTTTTTTTTTTTTCGAATTTCATATCAAGTGTATTGTAAAGTGTTTCTCATACCATAACTAATCATTATTCATCATTTCAAAATTCAATTATGCCTTTTGGCACCATAAATCCAATCTATCCCCTTATGGCCAGTTTGTGTACAACTATACTCATCCAAAAAAGGTTCTGTGCTCCATTTCCTTTGGACACGTCGTACGAGGGTCAGGACAACTTAACGGAAGCAAGGACAGAAGCGAGGTCAATCATGTCTCCCTACGGAGCATGGTACGCACTTCCTTCCATGTACACCCCCATTCAATTGCCAGGGAACGTTTTGGGTTCCAAGCTTGGGGGTATACATTGGCAGTGACGTTAATGTTTAAAACTAGGAATTATATTTTTTTAAACCAGTGGGAGTGGCCTCCCCTAAATTTTCTCGTATACTGCTCAAATATTTATCATTTCCCCTCCCCCTGCGTTGATAAAAAATCGAACCTACTGTAACCCAGAATGCAACGAATTTCAGAAGGTTTTTCATTGTAGATTATAGTGATTGTAAAATATTTAGGTGAAGAATCACATTCAAACAGATGCCTATGTATTAAAACTTAGCAATATTTAAGCTTTTCACTCTAGCAAGCTCCGCTAATGCGAGGGCACGAGCGAGAGAAAACAAAACAGGAGATAGATAAAAACGAATCTAACACAAACTCCGTCTCAAGGACAAAGTGACGTAATCCTTCCGCTTGCTACCAGTACGCATGCGCATGTAGATAAGTTTTGAAACGAATGCTTAACAAGTATGCGATTATACAGACCGACAGACAGTCAACCCTTTGACGGATTTGGCCCAAAATTTTATACGGACAAACATTCATGATGATAAAACTGTACCAAATTTTATCCATCTAGCTCTTCAAGTATTTGAGTTATAGTGTTCACATGACCGCGGACAGGCAGGCTTCCCGTAGACGGATTTCGTCCAAAATTTGATAGAAACCTACAAATTATGTGTAAAGATCACATACCAAATTTCATCCCCGCAGCTCTAATAGTTTTCGAGTTATCGTGTTCACAGACATAATTCCACAATTGTGTTTTTCGGACTCGGGTAGGTCTAAAACGTGGAGATTCGTCAAAATCTCGAGTTCGAATTTTTTGACGATTACAATACTTTCTCTTTGTATACGAGAAAGTAAACCAGCGGGAGTGGTCTCCCCTAAACTTTCTCGTATACTCCTAACACATGTAGAGAAAACTAGAATAATAAAAGACATCAAATAAACTTCCGTCGCAAGTAAACCAAAGTTGGAACCACGCGTGGTTTGAAGGATCAAAAATAATTCAAATCCTCTGCTCATTCTTTTGCGCAACAGGACCTGGCGAGACTCCCTAAATGTTTGCTTCCTTACAAAATCACTCCAGAATTGGTTTTTGGCAAACTGCCAAGTTTCGGAGCGTCCCTTCCTTGCACAGGCATTGCCACTAGTAGGCATGCGCAGGGAGTTAGTTTCAAAACTGAACAAGTATGCGATTATACAGACCGACAGACAGTCAACCCTTTGACGGATTTGGCCCAAAATTTTATACGGACCTACATTCATGACGATAAAACTGTGTATAAAATTTTATCCATCTGGCTTTTCAAGTTTTTGAGTTATAGCGTTCGCATGACCCCGAACATACAGACAGACAGACTTCCCGTTGACGGATTTTGTCCAAAATTTGATAGAAACCTACAAATTATGTTTAAAGACCACATACCAAATTTCATCCCCGTAGCTCTAATAGTTTTGGAGTTATCGTGTTCACAGACACACACACAGACACACACACAGACAGACATAATTCCAAAATTGTGTTTTTCGGACTCAGGGAGGTCTAAAACGTGGAGATTCGTCAAAATCTCGAGATCGAATTTTTTGACGATTACAATACTTTCTCTTTGTATACTTCGTATACGAGAAAGTAAAAAGTGTCCAGGAAAGCTAGCTAATTTTGTTGTCTACTCCGTGATACTTTTTGGTGTCTATAAATTCTCCTCCCTCCCACTTTTACCACCACTGCTCATAGTCAAGAATTTGCATTAAAAGGAACGTTCACTATTAATTTCCAAGGATTGTCTTTTAAACTCTTAACTGCGAATTTAATTAAATTCCTAATTATATATAACATTCATTCTTGTTTCCATCCATATAAGGAGGAAAAAGACAGCCGAGATACTAGAATGTGCCAAGTGATTTTTGTCTTTTAAATTAAATGAATCGCCCAGAAGCCAAAGCGATCAAGACCATTTTTTGATATTTTCTGATTTTTGCAAATTTTAATGAAATCAATAATATTCTTTTTAGGTATATAGTAAAGGATTTACTCATTGTTTCACTAGAAGAATTTATATAGTTTTGCTGATCAAATTAATTTATTAAAAACATTAATTTTCTCAATTTTTTTTTTTTTTTTGAACTTAACCATATTGACTTCTGAACGACTGAATTGTGTCTTAGTTTAACATTTTATTTGTCTTTTTAAATTTATTTAACATAGGTTATTAATTATTCTTTTAATTTAACAGTGAAACTTCATAACATCGTGTTCCGACATTGATGGAAACTGCTTGGCAAATTTCCTTTTACGTTACTTTCTATGTCGTATTCATCCTTATCCTCTCCCTTCTCGTCATCATCTTTCACCTTTCCTAACACATTTCTGATTATTTCGTTGTCATCAAGAGAGAGTGACAGGGTTCATACGCTCCTTGAATACGATTTTCATTTTCAAGCACTATGGAAACTCCTTGATTTTGGGTTTTACTCCTTATAAACTCCTTGATTTTCAGTTTTTAGCATTTCTTTTATTAAATGTGTACTAAGTTTCACCGATAAAAAGGATTCTAAATCGCCGCCGTATCAATTACCCAGTATTTTGTGTTGCTCTTTCCACGATTTGACGTTCATCTCCTAGCAGTATCCAAAATTTAATAATTGGTTTTAAGTGCCAATCAGTAATAACCAAAACAATAGAATGGTACAAACTGAGCATATTACATCTCTTGTATTATTTCGAAAAATTAACTGTATTTCTTGAAATTGTAATGTTTGGTTTGTTGTAAAGGATACATACTGTGATGGTGGAGTTAATAGACACTATTAATCAATTTTAGCTAAATTAGTTTTAATAATCAAATTTTATTAATTTTATTTTCTTCATATACTATTTTATAAGCAATGAAAATGCCAAAAAACAGTTTCTAATATCTAAATCAATGGCTCTCTTTGCACCTCTATATTTTAAATCATGGATCATGTGCATTACATAAGGTGCACAGTGAGGCATGGAAATTATTTAAGTTTTAAAAAAAATTAATGGAAATAGTTTATTTAAAACATGGTAAATCATGGTATGTAATGAACTATTTGAACTTTTGGGGTAGTTGTATAATATTATAAAAAAATTGAGTGTCTAAGCGGCACCACTCTACTTTCATATAAATAGATTTAACAAGGCATTCTTGGATAAATCAGCTTAGTAAAAACTTACAAAAGAAATAAATATAACCACATTTATTTGAGTTATTAGCAATGTTTTAAATACTCTTAATATAATTTTTGTGTACTTTAAAAAAGAGAACCCTTTTTCATGCGTAAATATTGACTCCTTGAAAATTTTGAAAATACTCCTTGAAAACTCCTTAATTTTTAATTTAAAAAATCAGTAAAAACCCTCGAGTGACCCGGACAGAATCGTCTATATCCACTCTATTAGCACAAAATGCTGAACAATATTCATGCAATATCTTTACGATGTTGTGCGCCATTCAGAATATCGTAGCAACATCGTGGAGACATCGTAAAATCTCTTGTGCTAATAGGACAATCAAGCCTGCATCTTCTCTTCAACAACCCATTATACAGTCGGACCTCTATTTAACGAAGTCGCTAATTCCTGAAAAAAAGTTCGTTATATGGAAAATTCGTTAAATAGAATTCACATTTTAAAATACTTTAAACTACACAAAACAGATTTTAAATTCACAAACACTAAATATTATTAAAAAAGTAATTAATCGCACCTTGATTTTATATACTTTACCCATCAAAAAGAAATCTGCAAGGAAAACAAGAATAAAGCAAAACATTGTCCGGGAATTCACTGTATTTTCAATTAAAAAAGTAATTTTATATTAAAATTAATGAATTTTAGTATTTCATCATATGAAGGTTTGTTGATATCTGCATCATGATCATTTCCATCTTCGTCGCAATTCATTGCTGTATTGTTTATATTTTTCACACTGTCCACTTCAAAACTGCCTCATCCACATCTTCATAGACACATTTTTTTAAACGTTTTGACAAGAATTCGATGAATCATAATTTTGTATCTTATCACGATTTTTTTATTATGGTTGATAAGCTGTTTGGAGGAATACCAAATTTTAAAGCGATATCCTTTTTTCTTCACGCCTTTATCCACCTCATGAAGAATTAAATTTTTTTTCTTTGACGCTCAAGCACTTTCGCTTTGACATTTTCCAGCTTCAAGGTCATTGATCACCATAAAATGTGTTAAAAGAAAGAATAACTTTGAAATGCTTAGAAATATTTTGAAAAATAAGGAGAAAAAAAATATTGGATCACAAGAAAAAGTTCGTTAAATAGAGAATGCACTTCGATATTTGGAATTATTTTACGAAGAAATTCGCAAAATGTTCTTGGTTCCAAGAAAAAGTTCGCAAAATAAAGGTTCGTTTAATAGAGGTCCGACTGTATTTGCAAGATAGGAAATGCTTTTTATATGCAGCAGCGCATTGTATGGTAGTTAGATTGCACAGCTTTCGTGTAGCCCGAAACCGTTTCGGTTTAGTAGTTTGGGCCAGTGTTGATCCTCTGACTGCTTATTCCGCGATTTCCCCGCGGGTTGGAAGCAATTTTATTTTCTGCTGCATTCTGCGATTTTCACACGCTAATGGGTTTACTTTTGAAACGTTGAATCATATCCTAATAAAGCCTTGCATTCCAGATAGCATGTACACTTGCAACAAGTTCGATTTTTCTTGATATTAGCTTGTCATGACAAACTTAATGTGGCAACTTTGCAGCAAACTTCCTGCAAAGTAGCAAAGCATAATCGACCAACCCACTTGCAAAACAAATTTGCTGCAAAGATGGAGCACACTTACAGATAATCTTTGTCTCTGTTTTAAAAATCCGATTTTTAATAGCGTCTCCTAGACCGTCCTTCTTGTAATTAATTCAATAAATCAATGATAATTTGTAAAAAAAAACTAACTTTTTTATTAAAAAATTTTTTTAAAAAATTCTCCATCTTTTTACTAAATATAGAACTGGCACTTCAAAGAAAATTATATCGCCTTTTTCTTAATGTTGAAATTTTAACGTTCATAAACAAAATTAAACCTAAAAAACAGTCAATGTTTGTTGAAAAATAATAACTTACATTTCGTCCCCTTTCAAAAGTAATTACTTTTGTACCCTAATTTCACAATCTATTCTACTAGCAAAACGTAGTTATTAGCGAAAATCGCTCTCTCTCTCTTTGACTTCAAATCATATTCTCAACTCAAAATTTAAAAAAATAATGAAATCAAGAAAACAGTTTAAAATAAATCGTAGATGCACGATCTATCCTCTCCTCTCAGAGTCTAGCTGGCTGAGTGGTTAGTGCGACAGGTTTAGGAAACGGTATGTTGGGGGTTCGAAACCGAGGTTGTCTTCGTGCTCTGTTTTTGCTATAGTTTGCAATGAGTTTGGCTCGGCAAGCTTGACGCGTGGTGACTAACTCGTTTGCATTAACTCTTGCCGTGTCAAATCTGTTGCAAGCTTGCAGAGCAAGACTGTTGCAAACTAAAATTGCTATCTGGGATGTAAATAACAATCCACTTGGTTCAACGATATGTGAGCATGTTTTCAAACGTTGCATCTATTATTTTTTTAAAAATTCGGCAGTTGGAGGGTTAATGGAGACTAATGTTATGACTGTTAATGGCCTCGTAAGGCCTCATTTCACGCTTCCTTTACTGGGCGACAGAGAATACCTGATCTTTCTTCTGTCTGCGACAAGTTCTCTTTCCGTCAAGTTGACTGGTTGGTGGCCGTCGCTATAACAACTAGTTATGTTACGAAAGATCCATTTCGAATAGGAGGTGTCCGATGGAATTCTTGGTTTTATTTATTCGTGGCGCCAGTTTGCGACGAGGAAAGACCCAGATAGCAATTTTAATTTGCAGCAGACTTGCACTGCAAATCTGTAAGCTTACAGCAAATGTGTCACGACAAGAGTGCAAGTGCGAAACAAGTTTGCAGCAAGTAAACGCAAGCTTCGAAGTCACCATGGGACGAACTTGCACTGCAAACTCATTGCAAATTATAGCAAAAACAGAGTACGAACACAACCCTGGATAGAACTCGCGACCTACCGGTTGGTAGCCTGACGTCAATACCACGCGGCCAGCTCGGCTACGAGAGGAGAAGATGGATTTCGCTAATACATCGTTCGATTCGATTTGTATACGATTTATTTTAAACTATTTTCTTGATTTCATTAATTTTTTGAGTTGAGAATATGATTTGAAGTCAATGAGAGAGCGATTTTCGCTAATAACTACGTTTTGCTAGTAGAATAAATTATGAAATTAGAGTTCAAAAGTAATTACTTTAAAATGGGACAAAATGCATAAATTATTATTTTTCAACAAACATTGACTGTTTTTTCTGTTTAATTTTGTTTACAAATGTTAAAATTTCAACATTAAGTAAAAGGCAATATAGTTTTCTTTAAGTAAACACTTTTAGTAAAAAGATGGAAAATGTTTCAAATTTTTTTAAAAAAAAGTTAGTTTTTTTACAAATTATCATTGATTTATTGAATTAATAAAAAGAAGGACGGTCTAGGAGATGTTATTAAAAATCGGATGCTTTTTTAAAACAGAGACAAAGATAATTATCTCTTTGTGCTATCTTTGCATCAAGCTTGTTTTGCAAATTTGCATTGCAAAGGAGGTGGCGCTATTTGTCACGGTGACCTTGCAGCAGACTTGCAATGCAAGGAAGGTGGCGCTAGTTGTCACGGCGAATTTGCTACAAGTTCGCTTCAAATTTGCTATAACAAGCTAATATCAAGTCAAAATCAAACTTGCTGCAAACTTACGTGCTATCTGGGGAGTACTTGGTCATTCGTCTTCTGGGATTTCCCGAAGTTGCGCGTTAAATGTAATAATACATACAGTCGCCGGTCAAAAAATTAGTCACCCTAATACGCAAGCACAGATGAATCGTTAAGCCTTTAGAGAT
Source organism: Araneus ventricosus (assembly GCA_013235015.1). Taxonomy (NCBI): domain Eukaryota; kingdom Metazoa; phylum Arthropoda; class Arachnida; order Araneae; family Araneidae; genus Araneus; species Araneus ventricosus. The sequence goes on along the minus strand of BGPR01003120.1, from coordinate 105,240 downwards.
GGCGCAACGGGTGAGTCCCATTCTCAACTACGCGCGCACTGCAGTGACCACGAACATGAAGCATCATGTTTATTTTAACATTCTGAATGATCAGGTGTTGGCTTGCAGTCAGTATTTGCATGATAAGTATGCTCTTGTTACCCCTATTTTTCAAGATGACGACATCACAGTTCATTGGGCTGGAAGAATATGCGGCTGGTTTGATGAACACTCGCACACCCTATTGCATCTATCTCGATTGGCCTGCAATATCATCTGACCTAAACCGCATAGAAAATCTGTGGGACATGTTGAAACAACGGGTAAAACGCCGAAATCAGTATCCCAGCAATTTGGTGGACTTTCGCGATCAAATCCTCAGCGAGTGGCTTAAACTGGATGCGACGTATCTGCAAAACCTTGTGCACTCGCTTCCTATCCGAATCCAGGCAGTTATCAAGTCCAGAGGCGGAGTTGCACGGTATTAAATGATGCTTTATATGATTTCTCTAGGGGTGACTAATTTTTTGTCCGGTGACTGTATATATCCCAATTGCCGATAAGTGCGCAAATGTGACAAATTCAATGAACTTCTACCCACACGTAATGGATTTACCGTGCGGTAACCAGTATCTATAGCAACCGCCACCGTCCAGACAATTTGTCGGGAAGAGATCTCGTCGCGGACACACAGTACAGTTCTTCCTGCTGTAACTTTTCGAAGAACATGTTCTTCAGTCACTGCGCTGTTCATCTTGGTTCCAGCATGATGGTGAACCTCCACCCATGTCACCAATGAAATCCGGCAACACCTAAATATTACATTTGGATAGATTTCGATCGGTCATGACGGTCCGATCATTGCACTACTAGATCACCCGAGATATCATTCCTCAACATCTACATTTGTAGTCATAAGAAAACAAAAGTGCACGAGACCTCCACCGAGTCAAGTGAAGACCTTGTTGTTGGCATCTCTATAGATCAGTGGCGAATGCAGGGGAGGGACTATCGGGCTGCAGCCTCCCCCCAGAGCTAAACCAAAATTCTTGATTTAATTTAAAATCACTATAACTGTTTGATCTTAATTTTCATTTTAAAAGAATAGTAATAAAATCGTGACAACATTGCGTTCTGAATTGACAGGCTCGAAAATTTTCCCACTTTTCTAGTCATTCCATTTCTACCTGTAGCGTTGGCGCGGTCGAAAACATTTTTGGTCAGCTATTTCATTGTATTTTTTATTAAATTATCGAAAGTATTGTAGTGTTCTTTATTATTCTTATTGTCAGGAGAGGAAAGCCAGTAAAGTTAATTGTTTTGGTTTATATAAGCCATGAGGTTTAACATTAGTCACTACGATGCAAAATTATTATGACCTCAGCCCCCCCAGACCCGAATCCTGGATTAGCCACTGCTATAGATACAAGGTAGGTCTGAAATATGACCCCGAGATCAGGCCTAACAAATTACGAACGCTTACTGTAGTACCCCAGGAATCCGAACTAATTGGGGCTGACCTCTGTTCCCCAGGTAGAGCAACATGTTGTCCGATATTGTACAATATTGTTCGATATTATATGATTTTGTACAATATTGTTCGATATTATATGATATTGTACAATATTGTTCGATATTATATGATATTGTACAATATTGTTCTATATTATATAATATTATACGATACTGTACAATATTGCAAATACAGTGACCTCTCACTTATATGCGCTCTCTTTTATGCGCGTTTTTTTCGCGGTCCCGGTCAGGGATATAGGAAAACAATAACTCTTCATTTATGCACTACACTAGAAAAGTACCTCTCACTTATGCGCGTCGCAAAAATTTTCTTAGTTCAAAAAGTTTGTTTCCCAGCAGAACAAGAAATAAGAACAAAATCCCTTTTTGTTCTGCTTCTAGGAATGCATTCCCTGCCCTTCCTCTATTCTTCAGATTCCAGGAACACATTCCTCTAACTTATACACGGGGGTGTACGAGGGGTTCTTGTGATTGACGTCAGTAAAAGTCGCATTTATACAGCAGCCAATCAGAGAGGTTAGTACTTTACGTACCACGTGGCATGGATCGCTAACGAAAGAACTTTTTTCAGAGTTTTGTTTAGATGGTCACGCTTTAAAATGGCGGAAAAAACGAAATTGTAGCTTTCGTTTAAAATGGATGTTTTTAAAAAAATTCGAAGAAAATCCTTGCACCTTGAGAGCGATTTTGAAAATCGGCAGCATTTCCATTTTCTTTGTGTTCTTAAAAAATAATTAACGGAAGTTATGCACGTATTTCCATTTTGTAACATCTTATTTACATTTTTCAGTAGTATATACATAGTATTAATTAACAAATACATGTACATTGTATTGATGTTTCACTTTTAAGCTCCCTTTGGTGGTTTTTCACTTATGCGCGTTTTTTTCGCTGTCCCCTGCGTCCGCGCATAAGTGAGAGATCTCTGTATCTTGCAATATTGTACAATATATCTGTGCTACTAGGGTCGGATTCCGGGGAATTCGATAAAATACTCCTGATATAGCAAATGCAGTAGAGTATTGACTCTGCATGCTCAGTGAAGGACGAGGGAAAGAGGACGCGGCGATTCCGCAAGGTACAGTGGCAAACAAGTTGAGTGTAAAAAAGAAGATATACGAGTTTATCGGCCTTATTCACCATCGATGGTTAAACCATGATCAGCGGTTAAAAGTGAATTTACACAAACAAGCGAATGCTGACCGAAATGATCAACTGGATGTATACCTTAACTGGCGAGTTGGCTAGAAACTCGTTTTGCTAGAAGGTTGAGGGTAATTTTAAAAATCGCCAACAACAGAGAAATTGAGATACCATGCCAAAATAGCAACCCGCTAGGGAATACATTTGGCGACGCACTTCGGTCAGCTTTCGCATCATCATGGCAGAATCATCATTTAACCATGGATGGTGAATAAGGCCGTATTTCTGTTGGGAATAAATTAAATATCTCCTCTTTTTTATCGGCAGCATCAGCAAAACTATAATTTTAGAATGTTGTTGGCTCTAGTTGGCCAGCATTGCGATCGACGCTAACTGGAATGTAATGCTGATTTGAATCACTGATTGATCCCAATCAGCATGTCATTGAAGATGTAAATTTCTCAATCGCCACACCTTTATATAAAGGTGCGATGCTAGTTTTCTCTCTCTCTCTCTGTTGCTGGCTCGCTGTGTTTTCTCTCTCTGGCCCTCTGAATTTTACTTCCTCTTTCCGGAGAAGATGTCAAGATGTGAATGTGTCACGACCTGTTATATGTGTTAAGTATTGTTTTTATTATTATCTATCTTATGTTATGACTACGAGGAGTATCCATGTTGTGCCGTAATAAATGTCAAGTTAAAATTTAAACCGTCTCCGTCGTCATTTGTGTGGATCTCTATCTTAATGAAAAATTAAATTTATCAATTCAGGTTAATTTTTCACAAGAATTTCTACTAATTAAGGTGCTGTATTCATTCTTAAAAACCAATTCGAATGCTTCTTTTATGTTAGGAATAAAAATGAGCTTTGTTTCCTATTCATAACTGTTATTTGTCCTCCATTTTTCAGTAAAAATAAACAAAAAGGTGTTCCGATTATCCGGAATTTCCAGGATTCTACTGTATTTGTGCCTTTTAAAATAATGTAAATAACATTAAAATAGTTAATATATTATAGCAACGGATTCGGAAACCCTCCGCGCTTTTGCGCATGCGCCGGGCGGAGTTATTTTCATCAAAATAGGGGGGGGGGGGGGGAAGAATGGAAGGGTGATGTTTACATTTTACTGAGCGTGATCTAACAAAGAACTCCGGAAATGCGCTCATATGACTCATTGCCTGACACCCCTTTCCTGTGTAAAATCGTCCAAAAGTGGTAGTTTCGGAATCCGTTGCTGAACAGTATTAGTTTATGCGTTAATTCCATGCCTTGCCTTCAATTTACCCAACCTCGTACAGCGAGTTCACGGATGAGAAGCTGCCGGATAAGTAAGCAGATTCTCGCTTCCCCCTGAGGGTATAGTAATGGTGATGTGACTCTTAGGGCCCGCCGTTACTCCGGTAAAATGGGGGTGCTTCATGAGCCGTGCCGTTCGTAATGGGCGCTATTTTGCGGGAACCACAGTGCTTGACTATCTGTCGTGGCGGCCGGTCTTCACATTCACCTCGTGTGGCTCGTGCTGGGACAGAGCAACTAGTTTTACCCAAACTCGAGAAGAAGGCATTTCCGACTCAACAGCGCTATGTGATTCCGAATCATCTTTGAACCCCCCAACCTCTCGCCTGCGAATTTTCAGCACTAGTATTGAGTCAACTTATCCCATATAGCAAAGAAAGCTTGTCTTAAAGGTTTTAGAAATCTTGTCGTCGGCAAGGGTTGTCACAAAGGTTTCAATGCCAAGGGTTGAACCTTTCGGCAAGGTAGCGGAAAGGTTTGCTAGGCAACAAGAAAAAAGGTTTTCTGTAAGATTTCCCCAAGCTTTTATTACAAGCTTGTTTCAGGCCTTTCAAAAGGTTGTTAAGAGCCCTCCTTCGGTGAACAAAACAGAGCCCCCTTCCCCCCTCCGAAGCCGTGCTCCTACAAAGGGGCCCAACTCCCCTTTTTTCACCCCCTCTTCAAAGACTTACTTTTCATCCCCCTTCTGACGTCATCTTAGTCCAACTTAGAGCTATCTGGAATGTCAATTAATTAGGAATCTTAATTAATCAAAGCTTTATTATTAACTTCAATTAATTTCATTTTAATTAAACTTGTACGATTTCGTTGTAGATTGTGACAAAACTTCACATCCCTCTGAGTCGGGGATCGAACCCGCGTTCATAGAGTTGGAAGGCCAGCGCTCTAACCACTATACCGGACGTGTCTACACACGATGGGACAGGTGGTTCATAAAAAGCTTTCTTACGTCAATTTTGCGGCAATGGTTTCCGAAACGGTTTGCGCGGAAATGTTTTCGCGGACAGCCTATGGAAAGTGAAATGGCAACCTTTCCGCAACCTGCTTTGCTATCTAGGATATATTTTATCTCACTGCCCCACATTTTAGATTTCAATTTTCGCCGTCAAGAGTACCTATATTTCGATATTGCCAGTTACTTGAGTGCATATTACGAGATATTTTACTGCATTTTTTTCATCATCGGGAATGTAATATCAAGTGTAGTCAACACTATTTCGAAAAAAATTTGAAAACAAAGTAAAATACTGCTAGAGGAATAACTGAAATTCAACATTTTATTTGACGATCTGCATCAACGTTTCAGTATAAATAAAAATTATACCAAATCAAAATCCAAAATCAATTTGATTTTTAAAACATTCGGACGCATTTCCCCCTAAACTTGTCAAATTTTGACAAAATGACATTAAGTAAATATTGTTTTAACAAACAGAAGGTGAAAAAAAGGGCTGGCTTTGTCGCGCATTACACGAAATACATGGTGTCCTTCATACCATCTACAATCTTGATGGCTCTCTTGACTGCTTCTGGTAAAGGATGATAATCGGACGAACCCGACGAGCTGCTGGCGGCGCTGGATTCATCCATCGTTGTCAACAGGTGTTGTCTAGCACGGAATGCAGCCAAGTGGGCATACTGGACAGGGGCTGGACTCGAGATACTCTTGGTGCAGCGGACATAGGTGTGGCACAAGTAGTAAGTTAATTTCTGAAGATCATCTGCAGTAAAGTCATTGTCATCTTCAAAGACAGTATAATGGCATGGTCTACTGGTACCTGTAACAGAAAATACAATGGCAGATTTCAAGAACAATATTCAAAGCAATATCTGTAGTTTAGTTTGGTTTAGTATAGTTTAATGTCCCGTTTTGAAGCTACGTGATTTCTTCCGTTAGACCTCGTAATTTTGAAACCTAGTCAGTAAATAAATATAGGGTGGACGCAGTGGCGGTTCGTCCATAAGAGCTGCAGTCCCCCTGAAATTATTTCAAAAGATTGTATTTTCGTTTTTATTTTAATTGGCATACTTTTCCACTTTGTGAATTCAATGATGGCCAAAAAGTAATAAAAAGTGTAGAAGACGGAAAATCTATCAAGAATTAAGCGAGGCAGACCAGAGCTGCAGCAAGTTTTGCCCTTGATATGGATCCGATATTAACGCAAGCGGGAGAAAAGCAACCCTTTCTCCGCTTGAAATTGCATTCATTTGAGCTGCATTTTTTTCAGCTCTCATTTGGCGCGACTTCCTCATTTGGCTCTTTTTCTCAGTAGTTCAGTCGTTTGTTATAAATACAATTCTGGAGGAGTTGCAATTTTTTGCTTCTTTATGTTTTTTCGGGTGGTGATTACGATTCTGAGGTTTACCACCAATAATTTTTATTGGAATTTCAGCTATAGCCAAAAAACATTAAAAAAAATTCTCCAGTTTTTTGCTTACAACTCAAAAACTAATAGTTTTTAGTATATCATCATTATATATCAAAATAATCAGCACAATATTTCCTACAACTTAGTGCTATAAAACTTTTGCTGCATTGCTTGTTTCTGAGCTGACGAGCCGCCACTTGGTGGACGATGCTTGAGCTGGCGTTTCGTTTCTAAACTTCTACACCAATGGTGCGCAAACTATTTTAATTTCCGACCCCTGACTTCGTGTAAAATTTTGTCGTGAACCCGGAGTCACATAAATTGCTTTGAATTTAGTGACTCACAAAAATTTTTCTAGCGCCTCACGGTTTGCGCATCACTGTTCTACACCACTAGCTCCATTCACATTTTAAACCTTTGGAATCGGAAAAATAATGAGATGCATAATTACTCATTAAAAATATCTTTTGAAGTATTATTTATAGCTCATTTTATTCAGACATGACACAGGCTTGGAACAAAAAAAGCTGAACTTCATAAATAGTGAATCGTGTCAAACAAATACCGAAAAGTAAAATAAGGGCAATTAATCTAACAATAAAATAAATAAATTTATACAAAAAGTGCTTAAGATATTAAAAATATTGTAGAATTATTATATAATAAAAAATTAAGAATGATAAAATCCGATGCCGAAAAAGCGGAAATCCGCGTTTCCGCGGAAATGTGTCATGTCTGTTTATTGCTTCGAGAAGAAAAAAATGTAATACAGTACAACCTCGAAAATCCGGACTACTCGGGGTTTGTGTGGGCATCAGAATTAAATTTCTTCTCAACTTCAAGATAAACGGGCTGACGTCATCTCGCACAGTGGGAAAAGGTAAATAAGCTGCTGATAGTGATATGACACTGTTATGACGTCATCGGACGAGCAGCCAATCGGATTTTCTTTCTGTAGTTTCCAGCGTGCGGAATGGCATCGATAATATGCAAACCGCCCAGAAGGGTGTATATAAATGCGTATTCTTTAACTGTGTCACTGTGTGAGTGTACTTTTGCAGTGAGAATGTGAAAGTTTCACAGTTTGTTCATAATGTTTTTCATCTGCATATATCCATAATAAAAGTCTGTCTTCGTAATGTTTGTCGTCTTCTGAAAAGTCTTCCACACCAATGTCTTTAAGATTCCACTGACGCAATTAATAGCTACTCTGGTAAACCTTTAACGTCATTTGACGATCAAAAGGCCATCAGTTTGGAAGGTCCGGAAATTTCGGTATTTTCGATATCCTACTTAAACCAATAGAGATGTCAAAGTTCTGATGTCACCGTGTACGTAAGTTACGTCACAATTAAGCGCGCATCTGCAAATGTCTTCAGAACAGACCCGGGAGTCGCAAGGCAACGGCAAATGGTTACCTGGTAACGCCTCCGACGTTTGCGCATGCGCAACCAATCGAGACGTATGCTGATGTACACGTTGATGTAATTCCAAGAACTCCATATAAAAACGTTTTAAACAATAAAAACATAAAGAGACATTAAAAAATGATACAAAGACAAAAAAATAGTAGTTTAAAATGAATAGAATGACTGGAATTTCCCCATCTTGCCTCAAGCGTTCTAGTTTAAAATTTATTTAGCTAATTTTTTTCTCGTCACGAGTTGAAAAAAAATCGTCCGGTGTCCGGATTTTAAAGGTCGGACTGAAGTGCAAGTTAATTTTTTTCCGAAAATCTATCTGCAACTTTCTACAGCTATGTAGGTATATTTGTTCAAACCATCGAAATCCTGAAATGTCTAAATGATGCACCGATAAAGATAGTACATGAGAGGAGATGCCCGAGTGCAAAGGTTTAATACTTGCAAGAACGTATAAAAACAACAAATCCTTTGGCACATTAAAAGTTCAGAGTTAAAGAGTGAACAAAGTCAATGTTTTGCCTCTTTTCACTCAACACTGCCATGGTAGTAGGGATGTAACGAATAGTGATTTGGATACCGAATATTCGGCCAAATTTCAGGCCGAATACCCGATTTTTAAAAACATTTGTAGAGGGACGAGACTCATGTTTATATGGAATGCCGCTGTTGAAGAATTAATTCAATTTCAGGAACCATTTTTATCAGATGGCTAAGTTCCACGACACAGTACATTAAAAGGTACAAGACGCAAGACAGAGAACAACAACACAAGACAAGTACACAGAAAAGAGAGAGAGAGGCATCATGGGAAAAACCCGGATGGCTCTAGTAGCGCCACCTACCATAAAAAGGAGAAGGCAATGAGTTGTAACCGTTCCACATTTCATTTTTGATTGAAAATGAAATATATTTCACAATTTAAATAGAAAAAATTTAATATCAACTAAAATTGACTTTTTATTACTTGTATCTTTAAAAAAATGTTAATACCTTTATGTATATTTGTAATATTTTAAATATCTTAATTCCAATAATAAAAAATGAGAAACTCATCATTTTGGGATTGCTTCAAAGAAATAGAAGAGTCATTATTGCAGAGCATGACGATGGCAAACACAGAAGAAAATTGAATGGATATATTAAAATTACTAGAAGTTAATTCCTATTTAGAAAGAACTTCTAATAGGTAGGATAGTGTCAATTGGTGGGAAAAAAATGAAGAAAAATTTCCAAGGTTCGCAAATTTAGCAAGAAAATATCTTTCAGCCCTTATAATGGCCGTTTATTTTCTGAAGCTGGTAATATATATAAAGCCATATGGAACAGACTTCTATAAATGATATGCAACATTATTAAATACACTTTTGTACTATACAACTTAAAATTGGATAAATGTTAGATTTTTTAAAATAAATGTACTGGAATGTAATTATTCAATATTTTTATTAAATATTTTTAAAAACATTTTATCCCGAATATCTGTTTAGCATTTAGCCAGACCGAATATTCAAGAAAGGGACGAATAGACCTAACAATGAATATTCGTAACATCCCTATGAGTATGAAACCAAACCGAAGACTTCCTCCAGAAAATTCTGACAAATTCTTGTTATTGTATCGTAATTTCGGGCTTTGCAATTATATATTATATATAACTTTATTAAATACACCTATGCAACTTAAAATTAGGGAACTGTTAGGGGTTTTTTTGAAAATAAATGCACTGAAATGTAATTCTACAATATTCTTTGTTAAATGTGTATTTAAAAGCGCATTTTTAAAAAGTTATTATCCTGAATATATTCGGCCATCTGCTTAGTATTCGGCAAAGGGCCGAATACCGAATTGTTGCCGAATATTCGTTACATCCCTACAAGGTAGCATAGAAAGTAGGGATGACGAATATTTGATGAAATGTTATTTACTGAGCAATATCAAAAAATCACAAATACCAGTGATGAATACTATTGTCAAAAAGGTGCGATTCAATCATTGGTAATTGAATCTGTGTAAAGTGTTTCAAATTTTTTCTAAAATTCATTTCTTTGTAATATACTTTTGCAAAGTTTTAGTTCTATCTTCTGTCTACAGATGGCGCCATGGAAGCTCATTTTCGGTGCTTAGAAAGAAGAGCCTTCTTCGCGGTCACGCTTCCCTACTATCGCATTTGCATTGGTATTTCCTATCAGTCACCGTTCTTATGTGATATGCGTTTTCGAACGATTACAGCTCTTGTATAACGATAGAAAGTCGCAATAATCGTTCGAAACTGCGATCGCACTGTTAAAAGACCAGAAACTGCGAAAACAAAGGATGACTTTCGTGATTGATTACTATTGATTGTGATCCGCTAACTCAAGTTCCAACATTCCCTTCTACAAACATCCAAAAGAAATTTTGCTGGCGCCATCTGTTGACAGTATAAAGAACTAAACATTAAAACAAAACGGACGAGTTTTCTGGTTTCTTTACTTACATTAAAAACCTTGAATTTATTTGCAAAGCTTTTTGGACATCTGCTTTGAAGATTCCATTGACTTAGCATTACACCGGAATTACGTAGTTCCGTCATTTTAATGTAAATAAACAAAACAGAAAACTCGTCCAAAGAAAGTATACTAAAAAGAAATAACTTTTTTTTTATTTAAATTTTAAAAATACTTTACTTATACTTAAAAAGATATTTTGAAAATTAAAAGTGTGATTGAAATAACAGTTATTTGGAATAGATATTTAAAAATAGCAATAGCAAAAATATTTGTTCCTAAAAAAATCGAGTATTATGCATCCTCTATAGAAATACTATAAATTTCTGTGTAATAATGATGTAAGACTCTAGTTAAGTTTGTATCCACCAGGCAGCAAGAACAATAAGAAGCCCACTTTAATTTTAAATGCAGCTAATCAATTTTGAGGTCTGTTTTCTCAGAAATGAATTTCATGGACTAGATTCACTTCAACTATGAACACTCCATTACAATAAGAAGTTTATAATTTTTTTTTAAACTTTTGAAGTCTGGGGCTTACCCTTACGACCCTGTGCGCTATTGCAAGCCTTGCCTTTAATACGCTCTTGTTTGTACACTTTAAGGTTTGCATAATTTCGTTTCCATTTACTTTCATATAAAAGGCAAAGTTAGCCAAACGGAACAGTGTAGTTTCCGATTTAATATTTCTGTTGGAACGCCAACTGTGTTTGGCATCTTGGCTAAATCATGTATGATGCCAAAAATTGTAGGTTTTTCAGTTCGATCCAGTTGTGGAACTCGGGGAGCAAAGACGCCTGTACGGCTGCTGAGCAAAGCGTCTCAATGTTTTATAGTTAGAAAATTAGTTCCCGAAAAGTTCCTCAAATAAATATTGATTTGCTTACAGTTCTTCAGTCTTTACCGAGTTTTTAATGCATGGACAATTTCAATGTCAAAATATACACACATGCAAGAAATCACCAAGCTGGTCTATACTGAAAACCTACTGAGAAAATAATAGATTTTTTTCATACAAAATCTCGTATTTTCAACGAATACAAGCCAGTGAAAGAATTATTGACCGAGCAAAGCGAGGTCTACGTTTTAACTCCAGCATTTTACATTTATCTGTCTGTATGTTTGTTACGCAATTACGACCAAATGCGTTGTTCGATTTCCTTCAAATTTGGCAGAAATATTTCTTGAAGCAATAGAAAACGGTGTACATGTTTTATTTCTATTTATTTTAATTCGGTAATAAAATTATTATTTTAAGTATATATAATTATTATATTAATTGGTAATAAAAGAGTGAGTGGCAACCAAAAATTAAAAGAACGACATCAGAGTTGTAAATAAACACAGTTCGCTTATGGTTGTGCATCGTTATCCGCTTTTCTCTAAATAAATGTTACCTATTTTTATAATCTTTGGCTATCTTTTAGTTCTAAATTTATATTTAAACTAATTTACCATCTAAACCTTTTCTTTTTTACCCTATGGCGCAGTAACCAATTTAAAAAACTAAAAATTCGCTTGTAATTGTTAAGCCTAAATGGAATTATCACAAGCTTCTCGCCAAGAAATGCGATTTCGCCAATATAATTTCGCCTGCCTTATAAATCGTCTGATCTTCATAGCAACGACAACTTTTTACTTGTATATATTTCTTTGCCAAATTGTAATATTTATCGCCAAGTTATTTTGAGTTCCATGTTCTTAGTTCGAACGAAGCGAGTTGGAAAAAATCTTTTAATTTGATGCCTATTTAATAATGCAATTTTCTCGATGATATTTTTTAAATAACCAATTTAAGAATTCAATTTTCCTCTGTGAATTTTTGGTGCCATCTTTTTTCAAAATATTTCAATATGCCGCTTAAAGGTACGCGAAGTAAAAGAGTTAGAGATGTTTTGCCAATTCAGCAGCTTGAGAACCATTTTATCTATATTAACCTCCAATTTGTCGCACCATAAGAATTGTGCTAAATTTTTGTACACCAGTGTATCTCTCGGAGAGACCAAATTATGATGCCCGGTGTCTCTAAAAACAATGCTATCTTCAACATTTGCTAAGCTTTTAAAAAGTGCCATGAAAAGAAAATCTTAGATTCTTTTTATTTGGGGGGGGAAGCGATGTCATCTGTTCATAGAACTACTAGTAATTTAGTGGAAATATATAAAAAAAATTATTATCAGTTGTTGTTAACGCAACATATTCAAAAATGTTTTAAGTGTGCACAAAGGCATCTTCAACAAAGGATAATTTATGTTTCTCAGCACTGCAAATGAGATAACAAAATGGCTACTTCCGAAAGGAATTTATACATACCTTGTAATCCAAAGTGACTGCACATAAAGAAGTCGAAGTTCAGGGGATGGACTACAGTGTTGTCAACAGTTGTTCCTGGGGGAACATTTCGCATTTTGCCAGCGCCCTGTCGATCATCTTGGGGCATAAATCTGACGTGGTGACGCTTCTGGACAACAATGAAGGTAATTCCAGGCTGATAGTCGGAATTTAGGGTAAGACAAGCTTCTCTGATGGATTTCACTTCATGCTCTCTGACGTGATCAAATTGCCCTTCACTGACGCCATCGCG